>JAGKTI010018926.1:0-17345 GCA_018397915.1 Birgus latro | reverse complement strand
GTACGAATCAAAATCAAGGAGGCAAGATGAGCATATTCAGGAAATCAAGGAGCAACATAAGGGGTGGAAGAAAATACAGGAGGAAGGAAATGTAAATTTGAAAGAGATCATAGAACAACAAAGTAAGGAAAAAGTGGAGAAGGAAGTGGTTAGAGTACTAAGAAGTAGAGAACCTTTGGTCAGGGATGTAGCAGATAAGAAAAAATGTGTGATAATATCAGGAATAAAAGAAAAACGAATGACAGTAAGATCTGAAAGAGAGAGAGAGGAACTGAGCAAGGCTAAAGAAATAATATCAGTGGTTATGGAGGGAAACAATGAAGCCCAAGAAGAGATTGAAGAATTGTTTAGGTTAGGAAAGTACGAGGATGGTGGGGCAAGGCCTTTGAAAGTAAAGTTCAAGTCTCAAGTAATAGTGAATGAAATCATAAGTAGAACGTGGAAATTGTCAGATAAAGAGGGGTTTAAAAATGTTTAGATTAGGAGAGATGCAAATGAAGAGGAAGGAGCTAAATTAAAGGAGTTAGTAAAGGAAGCAAAGATAAAAAATGAACAGCAAATGGAGAAAGAGAAGACAGAGTTCTATTGGAGAGTTATGGACCAGAAATTGAGAAAGTGGTACCGACGGAGGGAAGGCGAGACGAGAGTATAAAAAATGATGAAAAAAGTTTGAAAGTGGTGTACACAAACATTGATGGACTAATATCGGCAAGGTGTCAATGATTTTTTGAGGGTACACGAACCTGATGTTATGTGCTTTGTAGAGACTAAATTGAAAGAAGATATTGATATTCAAATGGGAGGTGGGAAATACAAATTATGAAGAAGAGACAGAAAAGAAAAAATGGGGGGAGGAGTGATGATAGCAGTGAAGGACAATATAAATGTAGATACTGTGGAAATGGCAGAGGGCAGGGTCGAAGCGATATGAAATTAGAAACTGGGGAGAATGGTAAGAGAGATATGGCAGTGGTATATGTTCCCCCTAAGATGAGAGCATGGAATGACGATGAATACCAGGAGATGTTGTCAGACATGGTTAGTTATGTACAGAAAGTGATCGAGGGAAGCAACAATATAATCCTAATGGGTGACTTTAATTGTAAAGAGGTGAACTGGGAGGAATGGGACTCAGGAGGCAGTGAAGATTCGTGGGGCACTAAATTGTTAAATATAGCAATGAATAATGTAATGACGCAGTGGGTTAAAGAGGAGACACAATTCAGAGGTGATGACACACCAGCAAGATTAGATTTGCTACTAAGAACCTGATGTAATTGAATCTTTAAATTATCTGTGTCGTATAGGAAAAAGTGATCATGTGGTCATTGAGTTCCAGATGATAACAGGGAATGTGGTGCCAAGAGATGAGCTTTATAGGCAAGGAAGATACAACTTTGGGAAAACAAACTTTGCAGAATTGAGAAAAATTTTTGAAAATGCGGACTGGAGAAAATTCAGAGAAACAAGAGAGATACAGAGGAAGTGGGATATCTTTTTAGACCTCTACAATTTGGGAGTGGAAAAATATGTACCAAGAGTAAGTGGGAAAGAAAACAGGAAAAAGGTGTGGTTTAATAGAAGGTGTATGATAGCAAAAAAAGAGAGGGACATGGGATGGAACAAATGGAGAAAGAGAGGTAATACCAGAGCAAAGGAAGAATATAAAAGAACTAGAAATGAATATACAAGAATACGTAGAGAGGAAGAAAGGAACTTTGAAAAAGGTATAATTGACAAATGTAAGGATGAACCCAAATTGTTTTATAGATTTGTTAATGGCAAATTGAAGCAAAGGGAAGGAATCACTAAACTGAAAGTAGAAGGAGAGGTCTACAAGGATGCAGTAATGCAAGCTGAAGTAATGAACAAATGTTTCCAATCGATTTTCACTAAGGAAGGAGAGTTTGTGGAAGGAGAGGGAGTGATTAGAAATGTAGTGATAAAAGATATAAAAGTGGAAGTGCAGGAAGTGTATAAATTACTGGGAACTCAAGATGTAAGGAAAGCCCCAGGACCAGATGGAATCTCTAATTGGGTACTGAAGGAATGCAGAGAACAACTGGCGGATAAGATTCACAATTTAATTGTGTGCTCCTTGGAAGAGGGGAAAGTGCCTTGGGAATGGAAGAGGGCAAATGTGGTGCCAATCTATAAGGGAGGAAACAAGGAAGAACCCCTGAATTATAGGCCAGTGTCCCTAGCCAGCATGGTTGCGAAATTGTGTGAGAGAATCCTGAAAGATAGATGGATAAAATACCTGGAAGAGATGAATATTTTGACTGAAAGTCAGTTTGGATTCAGAAGTGGAAGGTCATGTGTTTCCAACTTGTTGAGCTTTTACTCAAGGGCAATTGATGTGCTGCAGGAGAGAGACTGTTGGGTGGATTGTGTGTACCTAGATCTGGAGAAGGCCTTCGACAAGGTGCCCCACAAGAGGCTGTTATGGAAATTAGAGCATATAGGAGGACTGAAGGGAAGACTCCTGGAATGGATGAGAGACTTTTTGAGTGACAGACAAATGAGAACAGTAATAAAGGATAGGGAAGTAACAAGTGGTGTCCCACAGGGCTCGGTGTTGGCACCAGTAATGTTCTTGATTTACGTAAATGATATGGTAGATGGAGTGAACAGCTACGCAAACCTGTTTGCTGATGATGCAAAGATCTTGAGAAAGGTAGAGATTGAAGGGGACTGTAAAATACTACAGGAGGATCTGGATAGGATACATGATTGGAGTCGGATGTGGGAAATGAAATTCAATGCAAAAAAATGTAAAATATTAGAAATGGGTAAAAGTACCAAGAGGCCATCATTGAATTATTTGATGGGTAATGAACCAATTAGAAAAGCGAGAGAAGAGAAAGATTTGGGAGTGCTGGTCCAGGATAGTTTGTCACCTGAAAAGCACATAAATAAGATAGTGAGAGAGACATATAAACTCTTGACCAATATAAGAGTGGCATTTCATTACATGGATGAGGAGATGATGAAAAAATTGATAGTAGCCATGATCCGCCCCAGGTTAGAATATGCAGCAGTAGTGTGATCCCCACACAAAAAGAAAGATATAAACAAGATTGAGAGAATACAAAGAACAGCAACTAAGATGGTCCCCAGTCTGGCAGGTCTATCATACAGTGAGAGGCTAGAAAGGCTGGATTTGCCATCCTTAGAGGAAAGGAGAGAGAGAGGCAACATGATTGCAGTGTTCAGGACCATGACAGGAGTAGAGAAAATTGACAGAGAAAATCTGTTTGTGTGGGATGAGAGAGCAACAAGAGGACACAGACTGAAACTAAAGATGCCACGCTGCTTGAAGGACATCAAGAAATATAGTTTTCCTTATAGATGCATAGACCTGTGGAATAGCCTGGACAAAGAGATCGTCCAGTCTAAAAACTTAAACGAGTTTAAGGCAAAATTTGACTTATTGAGAAACAGAGACGGGACTCCACGAGCGTAGCTCATTTCCTGTATATCACAATTAGGTAAATACAATTAGGTAAATTAGGTAAATACACATGTTAACCGAATTGATCAAAGAAAACACAAGAATTAGGGGTGACGACGAACCATCCAGGCTCGACCTAGCATTCTCAAAGGACCCAAATGATGTGAGGAACTTAACCTACCAATGCCCCTTTGGTAAAAGTGATCATCTGGTAATTGAGATGAACGTGGTAGGAGTAAGGGAAGGAGAAAAAGATGAAAAACACAGAGAAAATAGATACAATTATGGGAAGGCAGACTTTGCCTCCCTGAGGAACTTGTTCCAAAATGTAGAATGGAGTAAAATGAATATGATCACAAATGTTGATGAGAAATATGAGTTTTTGACAGAAGTATATAAAACAGGAGTTACTAAGTATGTCCCAAAATTTTCTGCAGCTATGGAAAGGAAGAAAGAATGGTTTAACAACAGATGTAGGATGGCACAAGAGGCAAGAAAAAAAGCGTGGAATAAAGTGAGAAGAAGGTATAGTGAAAAGGCTTGGGAGGAGTACAAGTAGGTAAGAAATGACTATGTAAGGGTACAGAGAGAAGAGGAAAGGAAATACGAAAAAGATATTGTATCTAACTGTAAAAATGAGCTGAAACTATTTATAGTTTGTAAATGGCAAGATGAAAGTTAAGGACAGTATAATACGACTGAGGGATGGAGATGAAACATACGAAAGAGAGGAATAATGAACAACAAGCTGCAGTCAGTTTATGTACTGGAAGACGAATTTAGGGAGCCTGAAATGGAACCCAGGCTGACGGGAATGGCCGAAATTACAGTTGACATGAATGAGGTGCTACAGCTGATGGATGTGGATGTGAGAAAAGCAATGGGACCAGATGGTGTGGCTGGATGGATCCTGAAGGAATGTGCCGACCAGTTAGTGTGGCCAGTTTATATCGTCATCAAGACCTCGCTTGAAAATGGACAGTTACCTGAAGATTGGAAAAGAGCAAGTATTGTGCCAATCTTTAAGGGAGGAGATAGGGAGGATCCACTTAATTGTAGACCTGTATCACTTACTAGTTTTGTTTATAAAATCTGTGAGAAAATTATTAGAAAAAGATGGATAAAGTATTTAGAAGAAAATGAGGTGATCAACACAAAGACAGTTTAGTTTTAGGGAAGGAAGATCATGTGTTACTAACCTATTAAGTTTCTACAGTAGGGTAATAGATGTTGTATAGGAAAGAGAGGGATGGGCGGACTGTGTCTATCTGGATCTTAAGAAAGCATTTGACAGGGTGCCCTATAGGAGACTATTGTGGAAGTTGAGGACCTTTGGAGGGGTGCATGGGAAACTATTAAAGTGGATGGGAGATTATTTGCTAGGAAGGCAGATGAGAACAGTAATAAGAGACAAGGTTTCACAATGGAGAAATGTGACTAGTGGAGTACCCCAGGGCTCTGTCCTGGCCTCAGTAATGTTTCTGATATATGTAAATGATTTACCAGAGGGTTTGAATAGTTACATGAGTATGTTTGCAGATGATGCTAAAATTATGAAACATATTAAATGTATTGATAGTTCTTATTGCTTTTCTTTCCTTTACAGGTGGCTTTACATTGAGTGACAAGCCAAATGGTTTCCTGTAAACCAAGAAACCATTTACAACACTGGGTGGTAACCATATAACGAAACCATACGTGCTCCCTACGTGTCAACAAGTGGGTTGGTGGAGGGTTAGTGCCCCTCCTCGTAAAACAAATAACTCAGAGTCAAATGGCCACCCCTTACGGGATTATGGCGTCTGGCAATAGATAGATAGATAGATAGTTGTAAAGAACTGCAAGAGGACTTGGACAGACTACACAGCTGGAGCCAGACTTGGAAAATGGACTTTAATGCCAAGAAGTGTCATGTATTAGAAATGGTAATAAGTGAAAGAAGACCACACTGGACATATAAAATGGGCAATGAGATAATTAGTAAAAGAAAGGATGAGAAAGACTTAGGAGTAATTATTCAGGATGACTTGTCACCAGAAAAGCATATAAACAGAATCATTGGGGGAACTTATAGATTACTGACCAACATGAGAGTGGCTTTTAATTATATAGATGAGGAAATGTTGAGGGAGTTGATAGTAACCATGATAAGACCAAGACTAGAGTATGGGGCTGTGGCATGGTCACCTCACTTGAAGAAGCACATTGATAGAGAGAGTTCAACGGATGGCAACGAAGAAGATACCACGTTTAACCCGCCGAGTCCCAACGACGTACGATGCACGTTGCTACTTTTTTCCGCGGACAGACCCAACGACGTGCATCGTACATCACGCAATTGTAAGGCCTATTGTGTGCACATTTTTCAACATTCGCGGATGATTTTTGGTAGGCATATGTGGGAGACCTTCCTCTACCTGCTGTCAAGTGGGGATACTGCCTGGCCCCACCTAACAAACCCCTTCCCCCCCCCCCCACACTGGGCAATTCACCTGTTAGCAGTAACCTAGCCAGTAAAGGTATGTTGCCTCACTGTCTCTCCAATGACGAAATTCACGGTGAAAGTGATTCCTGAGGTGGAGAACAAAGAAGCTAGAGGTAGAAACAAACAGAAGTGATGAGGTGGTAATGTAAAGGAAGGTGCCACATACTGGGGTTTTGGGTGAGTGAATAATGCTTATAAATGCCTATATTATTGTGTGAAAACCAATGTAGGCTTGTACTACACACAAATTCGTACCAAATAAATGAAATAAATACGTAATTTAAAGTGGCTTGAATTAGTTAACCCTTCCATAGCTCGTTTTCTTTAGCCAGGTACCCTGAAAAAAAAAGGAAAACGTAAGGTTAAGTGACACCTGTATCAACATTTTTTTACCTCAGGATCGCGATTCACTATGAATTTTCGATGTTTCTCACCAGAAGCGAAGGTTTCAGCCAAAAAACAAAAAGTTGAAAATCGGTCGGGATCTGGAGGTAGGCTGGGTAAAAAACCGGTCGGGACTGGACGGGTTAAGGGAACTCACCTACGAGGAGAGATTGTAAAAACTGAAGTTACCAACGCTGTGCGAGAGAAGGGAAAGAGTTGACTTGGTCATGATATTTAGAAATGTAAGAGAATTGGAAAGGGTGGATAGAGAGGATCTTTTTGTGTTGGATGATGGAAGAACAAGAGGTCATGACTTCAAGTTGAGTAAAAGTAGATGTCTTAATGATCTCAAAAGGTTCAGTTTCCCGAACAGAAGCATAAGTATTTGGATTGACTTAGACGAAGAGGTGGTGCAGGTGAAAAATATTCATGTATTTAAAACTAGATTAGATGAATGTAGATATGGAGACAGGACAACACGAGCTTAGCTCAATTCCTGTACAGTATACTACAAATAGGTAAATACAAATAGGCAAATACACACATACACAGGTCGCCGACGGAGACAGACTTCTTCCTGGATCGCAGGGAAATAATCGCTGAATCAGCAGCGAAAGGTAACCAGCCTATTGTGATTGTGTAAATGAGTGCGTGAGTGGTGGTCCCGTCGGACTTTAGTTAAAAAAAAAAAAAAACGCTGGTTTCGGGATAAAGAGGACACGAAACAGTAGAATAGAAAATTTTCCGTATGGTTGTATCATGGCGGAAAGCGACGGCGGTTTGTTTACATATGGCGAAAGGAAATTTGTGGGTTTCTCCGATGAAGATGCGAGAAATGGAAGTACCAAACTGAATCAAACAAGAGTAGCAAGAAGTAGAAAAAACGGCGGAGAGGAATGTCCAGGAATTGAAGAAGGTATGGGTAGTAATTAGAGAGCTGCAGGAGCGGACCTTACAACAGGAGAGAGAGATCAAAGTCTTACAGAACAAGTTGGAAAAAGTTTACACACTCAGTGCGGAACAAGAAAGAGAAGTCACGGAATTAAAAGTGAGTAATGAATCTGCCACAAATGAAATAGAACAGCTCAAGAGGGAAAACAAGAGGTTGGAAGAAGAAAGAGACAATGAAAAATTAGATGAGTATGATTCAAAATCAAGGATGCAAGATGAACGTATTAAGGAAATCAGGGAGCAACAAAAGGGGTGGAAGAAAATTCAAAAGGAAGGGAATGTAAATATGAAAGAGATTATTGAACAACAAAGCAAGGAAAAGGTGGAGAAGGAAGTGGTTAGGGTACTGAAAAGTAGAGAATCTTTAGTCAGGGATGTAGCAGATAAGAAAAAATGTGTAATTATTTTAGAGGTAAAAGAAAAGCGTATCACGATAAGATCTGAAAGAGAAAGAGAAGAATTGAGTAAAGTTAAAGAAATATCAGTAGTCATGGAGGGTAACAACGAAGCCCAAGAAGAGATAGAAGAAATGTTTAGGTTAGGTAAGTACGAGGAATGAGGGGCAAGGCCATTGAAGGTGAAGTTTAAGTCCCAGGCAATAGTAAATGAAATCATGAATAGGACATGGAAATTGGCAGACAAAGAGGGGTTCGAAAATGTCTGGTTAAGGAGAGATGCAAATGAGGAAGAAAGAGCTAAAATAAAGAAGTTAGTAAAGGAAGCTAAGGCAAAAAACGAACAGAGAACGGAGAAGGAGAAGACAGTGTTTTATTGGAGAGTTATGGACCAGAAATTGAGGAAGTGATACTGACGGAGAGGAGGAGAAAAGATGGTATAATTAATAATGAAAAAAGTTTGAAAGTGGCGTACACTAATGTTGATGGATTAATATCGGCAGTGTTAGAAATCAACGATTTCTTGAGGGTACATGAACCTGATATTATGTGCTTTGTAGAGACCAAGTTAAGGGAGAATATTGATATCCATATTGGAGATGGCAAATACAAATTGTGGAGAAGAGACAGAAAAGATAAAATGGGGAGAGGAGTGATGATAGCAGTGAAGATCAACTTAAGTGTAGATTCTGTGGAAATGGGAGAGGGTAGGGCTGAAGTGATAAACATGAAATTGGAAACTGGAGAGAACTGTAAGAGAGATATAGTAGTAGTATATGTTCCACCTAAGACAAGAGCATGGATTGATGATGAATACCAGATGTTGTCAGACAAGGTTATTTATCTACAGAAAGTGATTGAGAAAAGCAGCAATATAATTCTAATGGGTGATTTTAATTGTAAAGAGGTGAACCAGGAGGAATGGGACTCAGGAGGTGACAAAGATTCGTGGGGCATTATATTGTTAAACTCACCTGGTTGGCTACCCCATTACAATTTAACAGTATGGCTCGGTAGGAATCTGCTTTTTAGAAGCAGGGCAGCCCATACCTGCTGGCACGCCAGCCCCATTCCCTATACACATCATCTGAATATACTATTGAGTAGGGGCTGAGTTTTGTGCCATATGCAGGGTTGATAAACTACTTGAAGGACTTCGAT
Organism: Birgus latro; assembly: GCA_018397915.1. Lineage (NCBI taxonomy): Eukaryota > Metazoa > Arthropoda > Malacostraca > Decapoda > Coenobitidae > Birgus > Birgus latro. The sequence continues at coordinate 8,515 of JAGKTI010018926.1, read as the reverse complement.
TATGAATCGTAGTTATTCAGTATAATCAAACAAGATGTGACCTAGTTGTGAGTGGAGGAACTTTTTAAATGAAGTAACTGAGTCGGCGCTAACAGTATTATCAGACAGAGAATTCCAGAGGTCTATACATCTGATACTGAAAAACCTGCGTCTACACTCGGATGAAATGCGGGGCTTGGCCACCTTGAATCTATGACCCCTGGTGTGAGTTAATGGAGGAAGAGAAAAAAGTTTGGGCGGTGTGATAGGGGATTGGTGAGGAAAGATTTTCCAGTATTTAATAAGGTCAGCTCTGATCAGTCTCCCTTTTACTGAATACAGGTCCAGGTTTTTCAGACGGTCAGCATAACTGAGTTCGGACAGGCCACTGATTTGCTTGGTCCATTCATTGTGATGAATAATGTAATGACGCAGCGGGTCAAAGAATAGACACGATTCCGAGGTGATGTCACACCAGCAAGATTGGATTTACTGCTAACCAAAGAACCTGACGTAATTGAATCCTTGAAATATCTGTGTCCTATAGGAAAAAGTGATCACGTGGTCATTGAGTTCCAGATGATAATAGGGAACCTGGTGCCAAGAGACGAGCTCCATAGGCAGGGAAGATACAACTTTGGGAAAGCAAACTTTACAGAATTGAGAACAATTTTTGAAAATGCAGATTGGAGAAAATTCAGAGAAACAAGAGAGATTCAGAGGAAGTGGGATATCTTTCTAGACCTCTATAATTCAGGAGTGGAAAAATATGTTCCAAGAGTAAGTGGGAAAGAATACAGGAAAAAGGAGTGGTTTAATAGATGGTGTATGATAGCGAAAAAAGAGAGGGACATGGGGTGGAACAGATGGAGAAAGAGATGTAAGAACAGAACAAAGGAAGAATATAAAAGAACTAGAAATGAATATACAAGAATTCGTAGAGAGGAAGAAAGGAACTTTGAAAAAGGTATAATTGACAAATGTAAGGATGAACCCAAATTGTTTTATAGATTTGTTCATGGCAAATTGAAACAAAAGGAAGGAATCACCAAACTGAAAGTAGAAGGAGAGGTCTAGAATGATGCGGCAGTGCATGCTGAAATAATGAACAAACTTTTCCAATCAGTTTTTACTGATGAAGGGGAGTTTGTGGAGTGACTAGGAATGTGGTGATAAAAGATATAAAAGTGGAAGTGTACAAATTACTGGAAACTCAAGATGTAAGGAAAGCCCCAGGACCAGATGGAAATTCAAATTGGGTACTGAAGGAATGCAGAGAGCAACTGGCGGATAAGATTCACAGTTTAATTGTGTGTTCGCTGGAAGAAGGAAAAGTGCCTTGGGAATGGAAGAGAGCAAATGTGGTACCAATTTACAAGGGAGGAAACAAGGAAGAACCCCTGAACTATAGACCAGTGTCCCTAGCCAGCATGGTTGCAAAATTGTGTGAGAAGATTCTGAAAGATAGATGGATAAAATATCTGGAAGAGATGATTATTTTGACTGAAAGTCAATTTGGATTCAGAAGTGGAAGGTCATGTGTTTCCAACTTGTTGAGCTTTTACTCAAGAGTGATTGATGTACTACAGGAGAGAGACGGTTGGGTGGATTGTGTATACAGTAAGACCTCACTATAACGGACTAATTGGGGCCCAAGCCAGTCCGAAAAACGCGAAATTCCGATAAAAGCGACATCCGAACTTACCCCTGCTAATCCGGACTTTTTCCGATATATCAGACATTAGTCCGGATTGCATCAGTGGTTTTCACCACCATTGCAGTATTGTACTGTGTTATACTTTCACTACATTAATCAAATGGCATAATAATACTGTACTGTGCACTGAAAAACATGTCTTTTACTTGTCTTATTTTGTTGAACACAGCTGAAGTGGTCATACAGTCCGGACTGCTTTCTGGCTTTATTGGACTTTTTCCGATATATAGGAGTTTAGTCCGGTAGCTCCTTGAGTCCAATAAAAGCGAATTCCGGTATATTGAAATCCGTTATATCGAGGTTTTACTGTATTTAGATTTGGAGAAGGCCTTTGACAAGGTACCCCATAAGAGACTAATGTGGAAATTAGAGCATATAGGAGGACTGAAGGGTAACCTCCTGGAATGGATAAGAGACTTTTTGAGAGACAGACAAATGAGGACAGTAATAAAGGACAGGACATCTGGATGGAGAGAAGTAACAAATGGTGCCCCACAGGGCTCGGTGTTGGCGCCAGTAATATTCCTCATTTACGTAAATGATATGGTAGATGGAGTGAACAGTTATGCAAGTCTGTTTGCTAATGATGCAAAGATCTTGAGGAAGGTAGAGATTGAAGGGGACTGTAAAATGCTGCAGGAGGATCTGGATAGGATACATGACTGGAGCTGGATGTGGGAAATGAAATTCAACGCAAAAAAACGTAAAATATTGGAAATGGGTAAAAGCACCAAGAGACTATCACTGAATTATTTGATGGGTAATGAACCAATCACAAAAGTGAGAGAAGAGAGAGATTTAGGAGTTCTGGTCCAGGATAGTTTGTTACCTGAAAAACACATTAACAAGATTGTTAGAGAGACGTATAAACTCTTGACCAGCATAAGAGTGGCATTTCATTACATGAAGAGATGATGAAAAAACTGATAGTGGCCATGATCCACCCACCCCAGGTTAGAATATTCAGCACTAGTGTGGTCCCCACACAAAAAGAAAGATATAAACAAGATTGAGAGAATACAAAGAACAGCAACCAAGATGGTCCCCAGTCTGGCAGATCTGTCATACAGTGAGAGGCTAGAAAGGCTGGATTTGCCTTCCTTGGAGGAAAGGAGAGAGAGGGGTGACACGATTGCAGTGTTCAGGACCATGATGGGAGTAGATAAAATTCTATCTATCTATCTATTGCCAGACGCCTCAATCCCGAACGGGGTGGCCACAAACAATTCGCCTCCATGTCACTCTGTCCCCTGCCATTTCACTACCATGCTCGCAACTCACACCCCCCTCTCTCATATATGAGTAGATAAAATTGATAGAGAAAATCTGTTTTTATGGGATAAGAGAGCAACAAGAGGACATGGACTGAAACTGAAGAAGCCACGCTGCTTGAAGGACATCAAGAAATATAGTTTTCCTTATAGATGCATAGACCTGTGGAATAGACTGGACAAAGAGATCGTCCAGTCTAAAAACTTAAACGAGTTTAAAGCAAAATTTGATTTACTGAGAAAGAGACGGGACCCCACGAGCGTAGCTTATTTCCTGTATATCACAATTAGGTAAATACACACACACACACATACACTACCATATCCATCTTCCTTACCCTGCCAGAATAACTTGTAATGACAATCCCTCCTGGCAACCATTCTGGCTGATTCTCTCATACATCTGACTTCTTGCACACATCCAACATCCACCCACCTCCTTCTCAACACCTGAACTACTTCCCCTGCTCTACCCCTCAAACTTCCCGCATTCCATGATACCACTCTGATCCCTTTGGGTGATTTAGTTTCTTCAGGCTTGCTTTGATTCCCATTCTTTTTTGTCATAATCGGTAAAAAATATCTAATAGTTTAAAGACACATTTATCAGGAGAGGAGGTGGTGGCCAGAGTGTCTGGAGTGCCTGGCCAGGATTTCAGCTCAGTGTGATATTCATTTCAGCCAGAGCAGTTAGGTAACAAGGGTTCCTAATCTAGGCCTCATTTGGAATACTCTGCTTTGGTACTCAGGCAGTAAACCCTTAGAGGCTAATAAATATAAAATTTTAAATATGATTTTTAGCAATGACTGTCATTAGATTTTGTATTGTTTTCATTAGTAACACAAAGCTGTCATTTTCCCCAGTCTGGTCATCTGTCTCTTGAGATTCCATTTCTGACTTAATGTGTTTCCTCCACAGAGCGTGGTACTACTGCAAAGCTTGCCATGAGGACATCAAAGATGAAACTCTTATCAAGAAGTGCAAATGCAAGAACTGTAAGTATCAAGTAGTTTTTCTTACTCATTCACTTGACAGTAAGCAACTTTATTTGGGGGGAGCTAATGTGGCTTTTTTTGTTTTTTTTTCCAGAATATTAATAATGTGCCACATTCCAGCAGTTTTACAAACAGGAGATGCTTTGTCTTCCTGAGAAATGGATAACTACAGAAGACTTTTGACTAAGTCATTTTCCTAGTTGGTGTGCAGCAGTGTTGTATATATTTTGCATATTCATTGCCTCTTTCAGCATGACATGTTTATTAATATATGTACATATTCTTGTTACATTAAAAAAAATGCAGTACAGAAGAACCTGAGACAATTAACAAAGTACAATAAAACCTCCATAATTTAGAATTTGGTTTGTATTTTTTGATAACGCAAAATTCTTTTCTATAAGTGATGAATTGATAAGTACTTCATTAACTTCCTATTTTTTAGTGTGATGCTTAAGATAAATCTCTCTAAATACAGTGAATGTTTTACAGAATTTTGGTACAGTTCCATATTATAGATAGAGTCCCATATATGTATGATATGCATGTGTTCAAGGGGAGGTGAATACTTCCTACTCTGGATTTCCTTCGTTCACTGATTCGTATTCCAAATGAGATTGAAAAGTTGTGTGTTACATCCACCCACCTTGTGTGTGTAACTGTAGATTAGGGTAATAATTACTATGTTGAAGTTTCTGTGGATAAAGAAATTAGCAGTATAGTACTTGGGTATAACTCAGCTCCTGACAGGTGACTGAATTTCAATAAGAGTTGGTAAAATTATCCCCCCCCACCCTCCGCATCAAGATGTTTCACAATCTGAGTTACCCTTAAATTTTCACAAAGTGGAAGAAATGCACAGATCACTGTTTCTGTGGTGTATTGTGGATCGTTCATTTTTACGTTTCATTTATTAAAGCCCCAACATGCTTGCATCCGTCGACCTTGGTCTCCTAGTGGCGACTCTCCATGCTGCTCGATCTGTTGCAGCCTCCTTAGCACTGGGGTCACACTGTATGGCCTTGTCCCAGTTTTTTTTTTTTTTTTTTTTTTAATCTGCTTCTCTCAACCTCACCCTTGACGTTCATACCTCTCTCTTCCATACTCAGCTGTCATGCTCCATCCTCTCAATTTGCCCAACTTATTTTAGTCTATCCTTCCTCATCACAACACAAGTAAATTCCAGTTTTAGCCCTCCTCTCAACTCTTCACACGCAATCCTGGTCCCCCCAGGCTGCGCATTCAAGGACACACTACACATACAAGTTATTATAAATCTTCCAGGTCAAGTGTGTTTCATGAATTGCCTCCTTATTATATACATTATGTGTCCAATTGCAACTTGAGTGTTAAAATATAGTCAGCTGGATGTTTGTCTGTGAAGTATCCAATTGCTGTTCAGATTTTTTTTTAATTAAATAACAACAGTGGAAGGAAAAACAAATGAATAAAAAAAATAATGCATACACCAGATTGCTGGCATCCTCCATTCACAAAATATCTGTACCAGTTGGACTTGAACAGCTGTAGGTTGAAGTTTGGGGGGAAACAACCTCGGGGAAGCAAGTTCCAGAGAGATGCGGTTCGGGGAATAAAAGAATTCTGATAGGCAGAAGTTCTGCAATATGGCTGTGTGACATTTCAGTCATGAGTGCCACCAGATGCCTGTGTAGCACAAGGATATAAAATAATGCAAGGGAGGCAACATTCCTTCTTATTTTTATTTTTTATTTATTTATTTATTTTTTTATGCAAGGAAGAAGGAACCAAAGGCCACAGACCTGCACACTGTTCCTTCCAAGGAAAAGCAAAAATAATACAAAAGAGAGCCAAATTCAAGATCTGTTCATTTCGAGATGCCTGGACACACTGCGTTTGAAAGACTGGAGATCATAGGAAATAGGAAATACAGACAGAGGAAGACAGTTCCAGAGTTGACCAGTTGCATAAATGAAGGACTGGGAGTAACGGTTAACTCTTGCATTAGAGAGTTGGACAGAAAAGGGATGAGAGTTTGTTGCTAGACGGATACTACGTGCCCGTCGTAGAGGTGGAGGAATGCAAGCAGACTGTTCAGAGGAACAGTGACCGTTGAAGTAGCGATAGAAGAGAGATAAAGATGCAACAGTGCGGCGAAGAGACAAAGGTTGAAGGGAATCAGTAAGAGGAGGAGAGTTAATGAGATGAAAAGCCTTTGACTCCACCCTATTGAGAAGAGCTGCATGTGGGGAGCCTCCCCACACGATAGTTGTACTCCATACACAGGTGAATAAAACCCGTGTACAAGGTCAACAACTGTGCAGGGGTAAAGAAAGTTCGGAATCGGCTTAGCACACCTAATCTCTTTGAATCAGATTTCACAAGAGATGTAATATGTTCTTTCCAAGACAAATCCCGAGAGAATGAAACCCCAAGCGTGTTCAAGGATGATGCAGGACATAACTGTTCATTATTAAACATTAGTGGGTAATCCTGAGGAAGATTTTGTCGGGTTGATAAGTGTAAGAACTGAGTTTTTGATGGATTAAAAATAACAAGATTATTTTTACCCCAATCAGAGATATGAGCCGAGTCAGACATTAGGTGTGCCATAGGTAGTTTATATATAATGGCAGGGTTATTAATAATTCCAACAGCTTTGTTTTGAATTTTGTATAGTTGTTTTAGTGCAACCTCTCCACATCCATTCCACAAGGGTGAGCAATATTCAGCTGAGAGCACACCTGACTCTTATGAATTATAGCGAACTGCTCGTACAGTGAAGAAGTTACGGACTCTGTACAATAATCCAAGTTTCTGTGAGGCGGTTTTAGCGATTGAATTGACATGTGAGGTCCAGCTGATGGTGACAAGTTGAATAAATTTAATATATAGCCCTCAGATACTAGTGATACACATGTTAAATGGCTACAAAATGACTCCTGTTATTCAGCCTCCCCTCTACCTTTTCCTTTAAGTAGGCAACATACGAACATACGGTTTCAGATCCAGAGCTCCTTCAGCTGTGGGGATGCGGCATATTCCGTTGTTAGATTTAAAAGATATTTACAGTAAGGTCTAATGCAGGATAGGTTCGATAAATTTTCATGAAATATGATTTTGCTTCACATACAGTACTTATATGTAATTCAATGGAGATTATAGGGTTAGGTTCTGTGTGAGGCCAGAGAATGTATTATATAGTTAGGTTCTTTGTGAAGCTGCAGAAAGTAGGGTTAGGTTTTGTATGTGGCCAATAAAAGTTAATAAGTTGTCAGAACATGTTTATTCTCTGATAAAGAATAACATTTTTACTAACCGAAGAACTAATTCAGCTAAATCAGAACTCGAGAACAGTTGAATGAACAACTGATGCAGTGGGAGCACCTTAGTAAACAGCTGACACAGGAGTCTTTATTTACCAACACAGTGGCCAAAGAATGGCACCCTAATTAGTGCTGATTTATCGAAACCTAACGAAAATTATCCTAACTTAACCTCATTTACTTTAGCCTACCCACACTTAAACTAATGTATCCTAATCTAACTTAAATTGTCATAATCTAACCTGATTTATTCAAAACTAATCTTATGTAATGTAATTTATCCAAACCCAGTACCTGAATAATAACCCCTAAACATACTGGAGGGACTGGATCAACAGTGTGTACATCAGTTCTGTTACTCTTATTCATGAAGCAGACGACCCTTTTCTCTCACATTTCTCATAACTATTGTTGTGAACCAGCATTGTTATCAGTGTACTTGGTCTGTGAATACAAAATTCTCAATTAACCATTCCTAACCATCAGTTTCTGTCCTCTTGAGTACAACACTTCTCATAACATCTCTTGTTCTTGTGGTTACATTTACCCTTAAATTTATATTGTCACTTCAGATTATTCTTAATAATTACCTTTGAGATCAAAAGCTTATTTCCATCACAGGTATCTACTGAAATACTATTAGTGAGTGTGTAATGCATTAAGTGCTATTACATTTCAAGGTTGTTTGTGTGTGGATGCCAGTTGCTGTGTGGCACAATGTTACCACAGTGACTAAAATGGAGCTTCCCAGCAACATATTGCTCTTGCCGCCCATATCTTTATGTATATTTTTACTCACCCGTCTGGTCAGAGCGGTTACTCACCTGTCTGGTCAAATGGTATATTAACAGCTATTCTGGAGGTGTTCACCATCCACTCACTAAGTGTAGTAAACTGCTCTCGGTTGCCTGCTCTTTCCTTTGTTCCTTCCTTATTTCCTTTGTTCCTTCTCTGTCATTCTTTCCTCCATTCTTTCCACTTCCTTCTGTCTATGGGTGACTCTACACTTAAGTGACAAGCCAAGAGTATTCCTTTGTAACCACATAACTATGGCACCTGGTGGTTTAGTGGGTAATTAAGGCATTCCAATTGGATTGAGCTGGCGCTGGTTTATACCCAAGGGATGGTTGGGGTTTATTGTTCACGTAATGCCACTGAGGGATGAGTGAGGCTGGTTACTTTCATCTTAAATGTAAGACCAGCTTGTCTAGCCCAGGGCTTCTATGCTCTTCATGGGACAGTACTGG
>JAGKTI010018925.1:0-17346 GCA_018397915.1 Birgus latro | reverse complement strand
CGTGTGTGTGTGTGTGTGTGTGTTTGTGTGTAAATTTTAATGTAAAGAACAAGTAGGCATGGAAGCATGTTTGAGATTGTTTGTGTGAAAGTGTGTGCAGGGGTTAGTTTACATAAGTGTGTGTGTTTGTGTGTGTGTTATGTTTTGATGACTGTCAGAGCAACAGCCGGTATCTGGGTCGTGGTTGTTCTGGTGATTGTGGTAGTTGTGGTGGTTGTGGGTATTGGCAGTTGTGTTGCTGCAGGACTAGTGTGTTTGGCAGTAGTGAATACTGGTAGCAGGGGGTAAATGTTGTGGTGGGCGATTGTGGTAGCTGTGGTGGTGGTGGTGTTTTTGGTACTAGTGAAGAGTGGTAGTTGTGGTAATGTTGTGGTGGGCAACTATGGTAGCTAAGTTTTGGCGTTGCTAATACTGACAACAACGAAGGGCAGTGTCTGTAGTAACGGTATGTTGTATCTGTTGCGTTTCAGTGAGATTATGAATGAGAGTAGGGTAGCAGTCTCTCTCTCTCTCGTACTCAGTAACCCACCCAATTTAACTCATTCTCATAGCAACACCCTCCCCTATCTCTCTCTCTCTCTGGCAGTTTGTAAGCAGAGCAGAATTGAGGGAAGTAGTTGCAATTCTAGAGCATGGTTCCATTCTGATAGTGGGACACCAGCTATTGCCAAAATTGCTGTTATTATTATTATCATCATCATTATTATTTTTATCATTATTATTATTTAACAAACTGAAATCGGAAACAATGTAAAGACACGTTTTGTGAGAAAATTAAACAACACATCTGTAAACGCTAAACTGTGGTGTTAATAAGTACAACGTTTATCAAGCTAGAGAGATGGATCTAGATATACACAGACATATAGAGAGATACTGTTGGGCACTGTTAAAAATTTGGTCAGGACAAAGTGAAGGATAGACGCATCTAATGAGTTTATTTCTGGTGAGTAGAGTGAACAAAACATGATAAACTTGGCAGGATAACGTCATTTATATTACTCTTGATATCTCAGAGCTATCTTATTTAGTAACTCTTATCTAACACACTCAATCACCCAGATCTAACGCACCCAATAACCCTAATCTAACACACCAATTCACCCTTTCACCCCTACAGGGCCCGAGAAATAGCCCGTCTCAACATCATGGACCGCATCCTGATCGCCCTGGGTCCGCCCTTTGGAGAGAAACTACCCAAGGCCCCCACCAACGATACCCTGGCCACAGTACCCACCCCAATAGACATCAACTCAGGCACCTTCCCCTGCAAATACAAGGTCAGTGGCAGCCATTACCTTCACTGAACTTTACCTCCTTTATTGGTATTCGTTAACATTACTGACCTTAACCTCTTTCATGTGGTGTCGTCTATTTACATCCCCCTCCCCCCTATACCAGTTATCAGCCAGCCAATCCCACACACAGCGATAATTTTGCCACTCTCATTTACCAATCAGTATCTCCCACACGCGGCCGTACTTTTGCCACCTCTCACAAATCAGCCAATCCCCCCACACGCGAGTACTTACCTCTCACTGATCAACAAATCCCTCTCACACACAGCGATAATTTTGCCACCTCTCACAAACCAACTCCTTCCCCTACACCTGTGCCCACCCCAGACGCACTTCCCGTCCCGCGAGATGCATTATTTTTTTTTTTTACTCTGCTTTGCTGGTGAAGTGTTTTGCGCCATTTACAGTGCCTCTCACTAAAGCCCATTTGTTCTAACCAGACGAAGATCACTAACTCCTTCCACCTCAGTTAAGGCGTAAGATCGGAGGGCTTATTTCTCTAGCAACCAAGGATATTTATACCAGTGTCATAGATATGGTTAACAAGACATAATATTTTACATGATGCGGTGACCCGGTTCTATTTGGTGAAAACAAAGGGACTGTAACCCACCCTTCCTCCCGATAAGATGCTCCTCACAGATGTACTTCCCTTCGTCCGAGGTGCTCCGTAAAACAAAACCCGATTGTTAATAACGATAATAATAATAATAATAATAGTGATAATGATAATAATAAACAATGATATCTTTGTCCCTATCCACTATCCCATTCTTCCCTCTTCCACAGCCGTACCACTAACCCATTCTCCCCTCCCACAGCCTTCCACTAGCCCTATTCCACTCTCTCTCTCCCACAGCGCTGCTCCTCCCAGACATACTTCCCTTCATGTGAGGTGCCCCGTAACACCGACCCCGAGATATGGCCTCAGCGATTCAACCTGTTCTTCAACCTGTCGCGGGAGTTCAACCATAAGGTGGATGTGATGAACGCCACCCTCAGACTCTACAAGAACAACTCCCTGCCCTTAGAGGTGCCCAAGACGTTGCTTATTGAGGTCTTCGTCTACGTCAAGAGGCTCACACGCAAACGCCGTAAGTTACAGAGGGAATTACTTGGACCCGCTGAACCCACGGATGTTTTTCTTGCCTTGCCCTATGACGACTTTATTCAGCTAAGGACAGACTTTGTTCGGAACTAGAGGGATCAGATACCGCCTTCATAAACACTTTCAGCACCACCTGCCTTTCCTAAATTGAATAAAATGTATTAGCAACAAAAATATGCTACAAACAGCGTCACCCACATTCCAGCAGGGGTTAAGGAATTATTGCTTTAAACTGTTTATATGCTGCTTGCTCTATACAGAGATTTTCCATGATTTTTTAATGAGCCTTCTTTAATTCTTCACGACTGTAGCTGCCTGGTTCACGGTGATATAATGATCTGAGCTTTACTTCCTCCAAAATCACTTAAACTTAGCATTAAACAATTAAGTAAGGTACACAATTTTCACACATACTGTATACAAGAGCCACAGATCGGTGTGACTAAGACATACAAATACTGTATAACTTCTAGAGCCCATGTACACAGTACTGACAAATCTAACAAAACTACTTGACTGAACCCAAGAACAGTTACCACCACTGACCTAACAAAATCACGTAACTGAACCCATGCAAAGCTACCACAAAATGTAACAAAATCACTTGGCTGAACCCGTGTAAAGCCACCACCTCCCCCCCTAACAATATTACTTAACTGAACCCAACAAAATCATTTAACTGAGGCTAACTGAACCCTAAAAATCCAGCACCCCAGCAAAATCCCTTGAACCCACATAAAGCTACCAACAACACCCTCACAATACATGTCTGGACCCAGCATCGTAACCCAGCCCATGCTCGTCCCCAGACCGCACGAGGCTGGTGGTGGACACGCAGATCAGCAGCGACTACATCGGGTGGGTGACGCTGCCAGTGGAGACCATGGTGCGCAGGTGGAGGCGCAGGAAGAACAACCACGGCCTTCTGGTCACCGTGAACGACGTGGACGGAACTCCTTGGGACGCACCCAGGATTTTCGTCCCTATGGACTGCAACAGTGGTAATAACAGTACGTATCCCACCGCCAGTTTATGTTTCGTGCACTTTCGCCACTATGAACTGCGATACTGTGAATGAGTGTGTTAGTCCGTCACTTGATGCTGTCTGCTTGGACTGTTATGTACTGTAGTACAATGTCTTAGTCGGAGTCATTGCCCTTCTTTGGTTCGATTCTCAAGAGGTAACTGAAAGCTTTTTATCGTGTGATGTCACCAAGGGAAGTAAGATTGGTCATCTACTCTTAACTTTACTGGACAACAATAGCCTAGCCTCGGGCCCCTACACCTCGAAGGGGATGATATGAGATTGTTACCATTCTACTTCTCGCTGGTGGTTATTCCTAAACTGTTTCTCAGTCCATAGATGTTTCTCTCATATGAATCAGGAATAAAAGTGAGACTCGTCATTAATACCTGTACATCATCTGCACACTTCACACACACCCAAAGCACTGCCTCGTGGAGTACACTAAGTCTATATGCAAACTCCATATCTGTATAATACTGCACATCCAGCCTTACATAGCTACAGAAGCCATTCACTGTATGGTTCCGGTAACCAACATACAAAGTTTCCTCTAAAATGTCCCCAGTTATTTTGCACAGAGCCTCCCAGTATTGCTATATATCTATATGCTTTCTTTCATAAATTGTACAGATTTAGAAGTTATGCGGAGGCAAAGTCATGTATTGATGTGGCCGTTGTTTGCAGGTTTGCTGGCACTACCATTTGAGGTGCAGACAGAGGGGGAGGAACAGCGGTACCCAGCCTTAAACATACGCCTGGGCAGCCCGGAAGACGACCCCATTGCTTCTGCCTCCACTACTATAACACCTGAGGACGTCACCATGGAGAATGTCACACAGATACAGTCCGATGACCCTGCACTCTACGACTATGACTACAGAGTCCAGTTCAACACCGGCGGTCTCTCTCACACATCCGAGACCCCTGAAGGATACGTACCAGTCATGCTTGCAGATCATGTACCTAACACCCCTGAAGATCACCTCTTCTACCATCATCCACAACCTGTCCACGATGAGGCCAACCCTGCACATCCTGCTAGTGGTGAGGTTGATCCATACCTCACACTCTCCACCTACCACTCTCACCGTGCCCACTCCAATCATGGTGAGGCTGCTCCTGCTGCCCTGCCTGTTCTTCACGCCGTGGATCCAACATACCCCACTCACTACCTGGGCCCCGTAGTTCATGATGATTATGAAGACGACTTGGAGCCAGAGACTCACCATTCAGTCCTTCCACCACCCACGTCCATGGCATCTGTGTCATACCACCCCGCCCATGGAAGATCTCAATGGATGGGCGAACCTGGCATGTTGGTGAGCGAGCGAGAATGGGCAGCAGAGCAAGGCCAGAGTCAAGAACACCAGTCCTCTGAGCAACTCGTGAGTGACAATGAAAGAGTGCTGGCAAGTGAAAGGGAGTGGAGGTCACCACGACGACACCTCACAGAGCGACGATCAAGTGCCGAGCGTGATGGCCAGACGAGAAAGAGTCGGAGGGAGCGACAGCGTGGCAATAACGAGCGACGACAACGCAGGAGGAACCGTGGCAAGCCTCGTCGGGGGTAGTGGCTCGGCTTTACCTGGCCCTCGCTCTCCCAAACCTCAGGAAGCTGCCTGGCCCAGCACCATCCTGTCTGAGCCCCTGTAAATAGCCCCACTGCCCAGTTCCTTTACTGCGTTATTTATGAGACTGAGTGATTGACCTTGTGTGCATGACAGTATGTGAGTGAATGAGTGAGTGAATTAGCAAGAGATCTATCATATGTGTGTGTCCAGTGCCATGTGGCCACTGCCATGGCTATTTTGCATTCCAAGTCACTTGATGCATTCAGTCAGGCTTGCCCCTGGCTGTCCGCAGTCACCTAACTTAAGTGTGGGTCTGGAGGTGGCCTGTGATCACCCCAGCCCGCTTCCACCCACCAGTACCCGTGTCCCACCAAAACCCACAACGTTCCCACCGCCCCATCCCATGACAAATTATGTTAAGCTGCCCCCGCATGCGTGCCAGTCAAGCACTCGCCCTACACTTGCTTTTGGCTCGCTCTGGCCACCAAGCCTCACCTCAAGCCTCACTATGGTAGACGCTAGTGGACTGTTACACGGGTATTAGTCAGTCACGGCGAATACAAACGTACCTGTACCTGTCCTGCTGAGGTGCCACGCAGGCCACTTTTTCTCCCTCACAGACTGATGTTTACCTACGTTCAGCTCCAAGTTACATGGAGACTTGAAATCAGTCCCAGTGTCTGTGATTAGTTGCGTGAAAGTCGCATCTGCGCGAAAATAATAATTACTCTGTGTCCGGCTAACCACAGGTTAAGAGACTTGCGCAGTGTTTCTTTGTAATGGGCTGAACTGTATCTGTTACGTTCTGCTGCTTAGCCTAGATGCCTTATATTTCAAGGAGGGCAGGTGTAGCACGTTTCATGTTCCCAGTCCTCATTAATCTGTTCGAGGTACTCAGTTACCTTACTGAAAAATTTACTGAATCAACCTGTTACTAATGCAAAAGGTGAATACTGGCTTTACTGTCAAAGCTACAACAGATGCAACAGTAAAACTCATCAGGTTAATACATTCCTCACTATCAGACACCACATGGTCCCAGTATCTGCCTGTCCTCCCGCCTTACAAACTAACTTTGCTTTGTACTGCAGTTCTGTTGAATAGTTAGCTGTAAAAAGCTGAAGGATTTTCTCGCAAGGACACAGCGATACTAAATATTAGAAAACAAAAATGGCGTTGTACTTCCAATGGTGCTTACTTTTGTGTACATAGTTTATAATATAAAACGCTTGGACAAGGGATGGGCTCCAGAGAGGGATCACATCGTTTTTCCAGTGACCCTTCCTGTTTTTCATGGCTGCTCATGCCATCAGAATCAAGTGAGGGGCCATCCCACCCATAAAGAAAGGGAAACAGTAACCTTTTTTCAGCTCAGCTTCGTCATGTACAAAGGTAATTGCGAAAGTAATATTGTTTTTGTATGATCACTGCTCTGAGGTGAATGTGATGCAAGGTCTCTCATAAAAGACATAATACGTATCAAAAATAGGTGGCAGCGGTGGGATTCATCAGCTGACCACCATTCTCACAAACCTCATACCTCAAAATGTGTCCAAGAAACTCAGCACAGGAGATTATATTATGTACTTATTAATTCACGTACCTCACCAGGATTCTTCGGACCCTGGACTTTTTGCCGTAAAATTTCTAGGTCTCAGTTATCATCTACACCTATCATGTTTTCCTTATATCCAGCTCATTCATGCACTTTACATTCCTTGGTTATTTCCAGATCACATTCACACACATTTCCAGTACCTGTTTCATTGTTCCTAATATCAACTGAATTCTAGCTCGGCTGTTGTAATCTACGAAATCACATTCCAAATAACTTACTTAACTATCCCCTCACATTTTACTGAGTGTTATAATTATTAGGTACAATCATTTTACATCAGTTATAGCCAGTATCAGGTATTTCTTGTCATAAATGTACCGTTTTGTTGCAGGTATAATAGCATACACGCACAGAATGGTACCGTACCCATTTTCCCACCTCAGCAGCTTGGAGCTGCTCTGCCGTTCCCCCTATTTCATTCATCTACAGAGCTCATGCACATTATCACTCATTGGCCGGGTCACCAAGATCAACTCTGACCTTACGTTTCAACCTCAGAGCCTCCCTAATTTGACCACGTGAGGGCACTCGTTAAACCTCAATTTCCTGTGTTCCTCCTGGTCAGAATCAACAAAGTATACTCTTAGGTTTACGATTTTTTTTTCTTCTGTTGCATTTTGTTTCATTAGGAACGTAAGTGTGTAACTGACCGAACCATTAATTTAGAAGTGTTTATGGGCGTGTTTTGGTAAAGCACTGCAAAACCGGGATCGCTAAATCGTAAAAGTTTCATGTTTGTTAAATTCAATAAACCAATTGTTAAGGTAATACTGATAATGTGGGGGTATGTTATTTTACTGACTAAATTATACTGAACTGACAGCTGAAACTCGATTATCCGTCCAGTCTCCCAAGTTATTTTCGTGTCCAATTGGTCAGTCTTTATTAATAGTGATCCCATCCACGATAACCCGAAAACTGATCAGCCGAAAGAGTTAAATTGAATTCTATATATTTACCACATCCAAGACAAGATCGTACGAAAATTAACCTGGAGGATTTAGTCACTTCACAACGATGACGTCCTTATTTCATTCTTGCTACTTTCAGGCGATTTTAGTCAGCTTTGGAGGGATTATAAACCAAGAGGAGCCTTCACTTCCTGTTCAGGTCGGTGCCTCTCCTAAGCTGACTAAAATCGCCTGGAAGTAGCAAGGACGAATCAAAAAGACGTCAGCAGATTGAAGAGGTTGATGTGTATTTGTGAGCACTGAACCGCCCATAATTTGGTGCTTGTCCCCCCCCCCCCTGTTGTCAATGGAGCAAATGACAAACAAGTGATATTTCTAGATGCATGTAGAAGTCACATTTTGTAGTTTACCCATAATGAAAAGTTTAATATCTAATTCACTGTGTGTGGCACTAGATCTTGAAGTCTCTGTCTTTCTCCCTCTCTCTCTAAAAGCATCGCTTGTTTGTTAGATGCTCATTCGTCACGGGAACCTGTTTTAAGAGCAAGGAAATTTTTTCTTATGATTTATTAAACTGTACATAGTAACTTTATCACTGACTGTACATATAGATTTATTTTATTTCATTAAAGAATTTTTTAGCCATACACCTTTGTTTCTGTTCATACCTACAATTATCTACATTTATTGTTACTTATGAAATACGATTTACAATTAACCTCTTTCAGACGGCAGTTCAAAGGCGCAGTCTTGATGGACGATGATATTTAGTTTGGCAGGAAAATATCAAAATTTTATATAGAGTGAGTTTAAGACAACTAACTGCTGTGCGCATGAGTTTGTATGGTTGCCCTGGACCACACACTTAATGACTATGCAATGTCATGAGCAGATTAACTGATACCTGTGATGTGGAAAGTCAAAAATGGTAACTCATAAACACTGAACAATAATTTAAAAAAAAATGTAATAGCACTAGAATATACCCAAATACATGGAAAACCAAAACACTCTTAGATATGATGTCAATTTCTAGAAGCTCCCAAGTGAAGGAATAACATAACACATACTGGTACCACACCCATAGACAGATCTAGGGTAAAAGAAACAGCCTACGACCATCTACCCACCTCTTGCACGACGCCGCATCCTACAACAGGTGGCCTAGATACAGTACATCCAAGCATGTCAGATCCTACTCGGTCAGCCTTGTCAAATGCTACCACATCTCCCTGTCACCCTGCTCTTACACATCGTCCTTCACCTCCAATTTCCATTCCATTTTGATTTCCATTCATCCCATAATCGAGTCTGCCACTTCACCAGCTCTGTATTCCCTTTAATCTGAAGGATATTATGGTTTTAGTTGCATTCCACACGTGTGCATCACAGACTGTGGATGCCCTGACGCACTGACATTAGGTCATCTTTGCTTGTGCAGTTTCACACACACTCACACCTACAGTACAGTAAAGATCCAGCCTACTAAAGTCTTTCCGAAAAGGATGGGTTAACTGCCTTCATTAACCCCTTCACTACTATGAGGCTTTCCCAAGATAAACAAAATCGTTCAGTACTAGCACGGGTTTAACAATATATTATTGGACTGAAGGGGTTCATCGGCTTCACTGCGATGGTGTACACTGTTTTATTCTTACTACCATCCGACAATAATGCATTGTTTATCCCACAGCTTAGAAAAGTTTCCGAACTAAAATGGCCAAATGAAAGCCTACGTTAACTCCTTCAAACTTCATTTCTCCCCCCCCCCCCCCCCAAAAAAAAAAAAAGTCTGGAGGCAGTATGGACTAGAAAGCACTCAGAGAGAGCATACCTCGTCAATGCCATTAAAAGAGATCCCGATCCGGATCCGTGGAGATACCGTGTGGAATACATAGGATCCGAATCCACCCCAAAATTTAATCAATTGTTTCTTGACCCACGACCCACTTCTTCCACAAAATTTTATTTAAATTCATTGAGAACTTTTGGAGATATTGTGCGGGATACATAGGATGCGAATCCGGATCCACAAAATGTAATCAATTCTTTCTTAGCCCACGGCCACCCTTCCACATAATTTCACTGAAATTCATTGAGAACTTCTGGAGATATTGTGCAATGGGATCCGGATCCCCCCCAAAATTAAATCAGTTCTTCCTGGGCCCATGGCCCACCCTTCCACAAAATTTCATTGAAATTCATTGAGAACTTCTGGAGATGTATGGACGGACAAACAAACAAACATAGGTGAATACATAACCTCCTCCAATTTGGTTGGCGGAGGTAATAAAATACCTACGTCACAGACTCGAAGGGGTTAAGGCCAAGGCCACTGATCAAAAAATTTCTAGGTCCCTCCTGTCCGAAGAAAAAGAAAAAAATCTCCATGCATTACATCTTGGGGTGTCGGGCCACTTATGAATATGAGATCTCCTCGTATCAGTTTACCAACCCGTTACCCGTGTTGCAGTAACTCCTAGTTCATAAACGTGAACCCAGTGGACTGCAGGATGAATCTGCCCTCCTGCAGTCCACTACCCTGCTCCCGGGGGTTAGGGAAGGGACATTAGCCGGGAAGCTCCACTGTCCGGTCATATCAGTGCCACCACGTGAAGGACCCCTCTCCAGCACATTCCCCCACGAAATTAACGAGGGTATATCGATCTATAAAAAAAAAAAAACACACACAGACATGAACATCATTTCCCTCTTTGACCCTTCAATAAAATGACTACTTATTTTAATCAGGGTACCAGTAAACGATTTTATGTGGAAACAAACACACAACACTATCCATAGTAGGCCAGGCTAGTGGTAAAGAGGCGCGGTGAGGGCTGGGATGCGGGCGATGGTGCGCATCTGAGAGAGAGAGAGAGAGAGAGAGAATTACCTAGATCTATTTACTCAGTTGTAGCACACAGGATTTGAGCCAGGCTCGTGTTGTTCTGTCTCCATACCTACATATTTTACATCCATATCTACAGCTGTGTGTGTGTGTGTGTGTGTGTGTGTGTGTGTGTGTGTGTGTGTGTGTGTGTGTACGGAGCCGAAACTGGAAAAAAGGATTTCGATGAAACTTGGTAGGATGGTCGCAAAAGGGTCACAGATGGGCCAATTTCAATTTCATATCTACTGAAATTTTCCAGTGGCGTGTTTTGCCCACTAACTGTTCCCACTGTTTTTACATTACGGGGAATGTGTCGGAGATTTTCTGTGATTTCCTGCGTTGACACATTAATCGTTGGTTGCAGGCAAAATGAAGTGGTTTAGAAACAGCTTTCATTAGGGCCGCGAAGCGCTTTTATCTAATAAATACTAGACGAAGTATTTGCGACAAAAGTTCAAGCCCCCTCTAACTGGGTCAAAATGACGTTTAAAAAAAAATCGTTCCTGGTTATGGGCTATAATAACAGGCTGCCCATTCATTACGGACCGTTTACATCTGCATCAATAACATGAGCTTAATGGAGTAATGGGCAGCAAACTCTTCCCGGCCGCAATTTCCTTTCTGTATAGGCCACCATTTTCACACTAAGCGCTACGTTTGATTTTCCATGGATTATCACTTTCATTTTTTTTCCTCTAACCTACCTTAACCTAACCTAACAGATCAACAAACATTACTACCAAACTGACCTAAAACTAGAGAACAAACCTAGCATAACCCAGACTTTCTTGGAAAAGAAAAATGCAAAAAATATATACAATGGAAATGAGCTTCCCGGCCATGTCATAAAATACACAGGACAGAAGTCTGCCTCGATATTAAGGGCGGGGAATGATACTACATCACAGAAAAAAAATTGCATTCTAGAGAAAATTTGACGGGAAAACATTACCACGGAGGCGGCGACTGCAACTGTCTTTTAACACTGCCACGATCTTCAGAAAAGACATTTAAGTACAGTATGCAACACAGAGAGTTATCTGGTCATTCAATACCACAAAAAAAGAGGAGACATAAAATATACCTGTTTTGGGGTATAAGGAAGCCGCCAGTTCGTCCGTAACAGCATGTCACCCATTGAGCGCGTTGATTACCGACGATCTCGCCGACGGGACACATCAGTGCACAACATTCAAATCTATAGGAAACCTAAAGATCCAACCCAGTCTAACTTATCCTAACTGGGGGATTAATCTTATAGCCCGAATACCCATCAGTTACTTTCAAAAACTTCAAAGTTCCGAAGCTAGACAATTTCAAGTCATACACGAGTCCTACTATGCAATGCTCCATTTTATAAAAGCATTTTAAATAACTCGATCGCAATCTCGGTTCATGCAAGTTCGCTTATCCACCTGGTAAATTTTGAAGAATAAATGCTGGTACTGGTTACTTTGATCATATTATGAAACCTACACCAGCTCTTAAGACGAGCCATTATGTCTACACAGACACAGCTACATCATCCATGTATTTCATTTTATACTCATATCGCTTTTATTTCATATTAAATTACGGGGAGATTACTTACTGATATAATACAGGATCTATATATACTCATAAAAGCTGCCATCAACGATGAAGCCAAGAATTTGTTCTGAGCACTACATCAGACGTGCAACATCCAGTTTTTTTTAATTAAGCTTGAACGTTCAAAATCGGCACCAGTGTACTTAATATTTCAAACAATTCCAAACACAGACGTTGATTTTCATCCAACTGTGGAGTCTCTCTTGAGGAATAAATCTGTCTGGAATATGCAAGAATAAAATACTTAGATTTTACACTAAATACAAAACTTCATAATAGATTTTTAGAGGTACAACTGACTGGTAAATTTAGAAAACTTTCTGCCAAAAACATGTAGGTGATATGCTATGGTGAACATTAACATTTGGAGTAGGTACTGTACCAATGTTAGCAAACCTAGGACTGGCCAACATCCCAAGTTCAAGATGAGCAAGAATACACTTGTTTGTGTTTACATCAGATTCGGGAAATGTTGATCTTACTCTCCTGGTGAATCAAGTTGCTGTGATTACCATGTACTGTAGTACTTGAAGAGGATTGCGCATACGGTAATGTTGTCTTACATGGAAATTAATGTACGGTATATATTAGTGCTCCAAACAACTGGATGGGAGTCTGTCATCATAATATATCGCCAGCCACATGAAAATATTGGGTCATTCACATGTGTAATGTTCGTAACACTGGTGCCTTTGATAAATAATATTAAATGCTACGTGTGATGCTTATAACTTTCATACTGCGAGTTCTGAAACTGCTTATGAAAGAACCTTGTAATGCAGAGAGGTAGCTTCCAGTTGTGCCCAAGACAAATCATACCTGTATCGTTGCTTAATGGTTGTCAGTGTTCAGAGGGACTTCAGCAAGGCTTATACCTTCAGTTCCTGAGGGCAAACAGTTTCATGATCATGAGCCTTAGTTATAGCGTGCATCCGTAACTACATATTATGGCCTCTACAGTATATGGTTTATGATTAAAATTAGAGGACAGTACTGCAGTACAGTACAGTATTTTCAAATTTGGTAAATGTGTGGTTTAGTTAAATAAACAACAGAAAGACCTTACCAGTTCACTTATTATTGTTACAGTTTGTTTTTCATGTTTTTCTTATTATGTTTAAGGTGGACCATATGTGCTCCCTACGTGTCAACAAGTGGATTGGTGGAGGGTTAGTGCCCCTCCCTGTAAAACAGGGGTTCCCAGCCTTTTTAGCACTGCGCCTCCTTTGGTCAGGACTATATTCATGATGCCCCCCCCACCCCTCTCTAATGCCTAAACAATGATGTTTTAATCTTTTCCCTATGGATGCTTAAGATGCTAATCAGCGATACTGCATGTGGTTGCTTGAAAAGTTTTCCTATCAATGCTTCTTATCCATACATATCTTTGGGAATACCCTGCATGCATTTGAATGGCCTTGCCCTGTGTTGAACTTTGATTACCCCACACACCCCATAGCAATCTCAAATGCTCCCCCAGGGGGACGTGCCCCCCAGGTTGGAAAACCCTGCTGTAAAACAAATAACTCAGAGTCAAATGGCCACCCCTTATGGGATTATGGCATCTGGCAGCAGATAGATAGTTAACAATTGCTTAAAGATGATTTTGTTTCCCTGTTGCTTTTATTTGTCTAATTTTCCCAATGTGTTTTTGTTTCTTGAGCATAATGGCAAACACTTAATAAAAGCTATGGAACTACTGAAATTCATTTGGTTTTCCACTGCAGCTGGTGTGTTTGGTTATCATTGGTTAGGTTAGGTTAGATTAGGTCTGGTACCAATA
Source organism: Birgus latro (assembly GCA_018397915.1). Lineage (NCBI taxonomy): Eukaryota > Metazoa > Arthropoda > Malacostraca > Decapoda > Coenobitidae > Birgus > Birgus latro. Next base: position 3,550 of record JAGKTI010018925.1, on the reverse strand, counting down.
ATAGGTTAGACTGGATTAGGTTTGGTTAGACTAGTTAGGGTTAGGTTAGGATATATTATTTCATTAGGGTTGGTTAGGTTTAGATTATGTTAGGCTATGCTCGGCTATGAATATGTAAAGTCAGGCTAATAAACCTGTAATAATAAATCTGCTTACCTGAGTAGGTGTTAGGAAGTCTGCCATGATGCTAGACAAACAAATCCTAGTAAATTGGAATGAGCATTTATAAAAACAACAGGAAAACAAAATAAGCAATAAACAACCATTTACCACCATAAGAATACTGTAATTAGAAAAATACAGAAAACAACCAGGAAGAAGATAAAGTGAATTGGTATGGCATTTCTGCTGCTTAAACTAAACCATATGTTTGCCCAAATTTCCTGTTGGAAAGAAGTGTTGATAGGATTGTTTGTTTGTTACTTCTTATAGATTAACATACACAGTGGGCATTATTAATTGTTTCTTTTTAAAACTGTTCGTAAATAGGGGAGGAACATCATTGTTCTTCACAGTATGTATAGCTTAGATTCTGCAGAATATGAAGTGTTTTAATTTAATCACCAAGCATTATTTTACTAAAGTATCATATTTTTGTGGATTTCTCCTATCTAATATACATAAAAATTTGCTTTCTGATTCTATATACCTTCCCTATTGCATTGTCATGAGATGATTACCGAATGCACTTAGCACATGGTACTGTTTTTAGTGCTGTACATCAGTAGGTAAAAGCCGATTGGTATCTCTTGGTATCAGAAGGGCAGTATTATCCAATAATCAGAATAGTACTGAAATTGGCTGAGTAATGATGAAAAATAAATGTTTGTTTCATCCAATGACTCCAGACTGTAATATACCGGTTCACTGTAATTCAGGTGCCAGTACTTGTTATTTCAGGTTGACATGGATTACAATTATGACCTCATGAAGCAGAGTGGCCACTTTACCCTGCCTTCTACCTGGATCCCACAGTAAGTTTTCATCATAACATTTACAGCTGTACTATATGAAGGGGGGACATAATCTCAATTTCTGATGCTAGTGTTTTAAACAGATGATGAGAACAAAATGCAATTAGCATCTTGGGTGTGTTGTTCAATGTATTCTGTAATAATACATGCAGGCTAATCAAAGTACATAATACTGTACTTTAATGGCAATATATTAAACTTAAATGGAAGGAGGAAAGGGAAACCAAGTCCTTAGCTTCTGATAATCCTTTGACATTTCTTGAAAAAAAGTAATAGCAACTGTCTCTCTGGTGTGTATTTTAATATGCCCACTGCTGTATCCAAATGAATTGGTGTTTATTTTTCCTCTGGTGGCTGGCTTCCTTTGTGTTATTTCCTTGTTCCTAAGCCACGTCATATTCCAGCTGATGTTCCATAAGTGACTGACAGAATATGAAGGATTACCTGTACCTCCACCCTTTTTCTCTCAAATTTAATAATATGGTCATACAACATATCATTTCCATTACCTATCAGCTGAATATTATATAATGACTCATTTATTCAGGCAACTCAATAATCTGATGTACTTTTATTATAAACTCAGCTTCTCTAAATTCAGATCTGATGATCTGGGTATGGCTGCTTTTAAATTACTGCATGATTGCAGTTAATTTTAGATACTGGTTTTTAAAAATTGCAATTGGTTTAGTTTCTGAGGTGGAGATTAATCGTTGTTGTAATTTAATTAGAAATACTGTACAGCACACAGATCATGTTATGTCACAATCAGAGTGAGTAATTTTGTTGATACAACTTTAAATCACTGATATATTCAGTAGATTTAGGTCAGTTCAGAGACAGCTTTTGAATTTTTTTCATGGCTCTGGCAGATGATTTAATCGGCTAAGATATACCTCTCACAGCAAATGTTAGAAGTACTCTCAGTTAACCTTTCTAGTATACCGGTAGTTATTGTTGAACTTTGTATACCTCCAGATAATTATTATTCAGTGTAGTGTGGGGAATACCTCTTGTTGTGAAAAACTTGAAAGACGTGTCAGTAAATTCTGACAAACCTTACAGGGATGGTGCAGGGAGGCAACGTGTGGTTGTGGTGTCAGTGGTGGGCAAAAGTACCATGGATGCTGGTGGGTGTAAGGCAACTGCTTTGGAAGCCATGGTGGGACGCAAGATATTTCAGCGAGACATGACAAGACCACTAGCTCTAGACTCAGAGACCATGGTATACTAATAATGCTTGCTCTGACAGTTGTGGTATGAATTATTATTATTATTATTTTTTTCCCAGTGTGGTGGCTGGATATACATGGTGTAGATATATTTTAGGTAAGTGGGAATTTCTACTATCCACTCACTCAACCTTCAGTTGACTCTGTACTGAGTGACAAGCAAATTGTCTCATGTAACCCAGAAAACTATGTACAGTACTATGTTGGGTGGTAACCATACAACCACATGGATGTTGTATACTTGAGGGTTGGTTACAGCATATTGCTCACATGGTGCCATTCAGAGGCAAGGAACTGGTGATTCTAAATAGCTAACTGTTAGAATTGTGTAGCTTAGCTCTGGGCCCCTAAACTTCTGAAGGAGCAATGAAGGACTGAAAAAAAGGTAGATAAACCTTATGATTTAAGAATTCAATTACAGTATGCCTAAAAGTACTTGTAATACAACCCCTTCAGTATAATGTTGCTTTGTTTAATTTATTCAGGCTATTACTGCCAGACAATTTATTCAGCTGAGGAGAGACCCAGTGTAAGGTACAAATGGAAGGGGTACTGTCCTGCCTAAACATAGCAAACAGAATGGACAGAGAAAAGTTCTGGAATAGGGTAGCCTGTTCTTGGACTTCCACATCCATAAGGTTTGGATATGGTTAAAAATGCTCACGGATACATAAAGTAAACAAAAGTGAGGTTGAGAATAATGTTAGAAGATGAAAAGAGAGAAGTATACTGGTGCAAACGATGCAAGAGGAGTGATGGAAATGTGAGAGGTGGTGTGTATGTACTCCATAAGTTGCCTGGAGGTGATTCTGTCATGACCATCCCCTGATGGGCAGTGGGGGGTCAGGAGGGTGCAAGATGTTGATGTCAATCAAATAGGCAAGCTGAGTAGGATGAAAGATAAATACTGTAGATAAGGTAAAGCTGGTAGTAAGCTACACCAATAGAGAACCATAACATATATTGGCAAGTGGACAGAATTTGAATGTAATCCCTTACTACATAAGCAACTTACCCAACACAGGCAGGAGTGGAAGGTTATTATGACCAACGAGCACGAGTGGTGTACATGCATCTCACAGCAGCGCACGACACATCCTCTCTCATCACTGCCCTCACTGCCATGAACACACAGCTGCAGGAAAAGGTAGGCTGGCATGAGATTTGAACCCTTGAGTGTGACTATTTCTTTTCATTGTTGTTCCTGACAGACTTTTATTCAACTAAGGGAGATCTTTTTAGTAAAGGGGTTAGAAATAGTTTCCACTAAACCCTTCGGTACAGTGATGTCTTTTATACCAGCAACCAAACACACACACACACACACACACACACACACACACA
>JAGKTI010018924.1:6941-17346 GCA_018397915.1 Birgus latro | reverse complement strand
ACAGGGTGATTCACGAGTTTCTCCGGAAACTTCCTCCGGAAACGCTGAGAAATGCACGTTTATGCAATTCTAAGCATAAAATACTCCATAAATATAGGTATTTAATGTAATGGTTTACAACTGGGGAAATTTTCAAATCTGACATATGTGAATGGGAGGCGGCTAGGCTGGTGGCGGCCTTGCTGTGTTGCCAAGTTAATCAGTTTTCTTTTAAATTTTACACGTTGTTCTCATTCTGATTGAAACTATTCTTTCACTAATCGTCATGTAAGTAATTGTTCTACATAGAAAAGTATGTCACTTTAAAGTGACAAATAAATCTACTACTGAAGGAGTAAACATGGCAAAGATGCCCAGAGCATACCGGCAGTTCCCGCCAAGTGCTAGGTAGTGTGGCAGGCCTATTTATTCCAGGGACCGTTTCACCCACATTCCGCTACAATGCCATTCACTTTCACAAACGTGGAGTATGCAAATATGATTTTTATCTATGGGTTCTGCGATGGCAACGCTGAATCTTCAGCAAGAGAATACAGACGGAAATATTCAAACAGAAGGAACTCAGATGCAAAAGTGTTTTACCACGTCTATACGGAGAGGCAAGCTGAAGTGCAACGAATAGTAGGAATGGTACGTCGTAGCCCTAGCATCAGTACAAGAAGAATTTCATTCCGACTTAGTGTTCCACAAGCGAAGGTATGGAGGGCATTAAAGCGGGAAGGTCTGTACCCATATCACATACAACAAGGTTAGCATCTACAACCCGGGGATTCTGCTTAGCGACTTTACTGCTGTACTTGGCTACCAGATCATTCTCAGCTGTGCAAGTACATTTTATACACTGATGAAGCCATATTTACCCGCAGTGGATCATATAATACTCGTAATGCACACTGGCGGTCAAAAGAAAATCCCAAGGAAACAATTGAACGGAACTTTCAACCTCGATTTTCAGTTAATGTGTGGGGCAGTATGATTGACAGCCAGCTGATTGGGCCTCATATCTATGAAGGGAGGCTTACAGGAGATGTCTATGTTAATTTTCTCAGAGATGTGCCTCTGAAGACACGGCGACGTATCATTTTTCAACATGATGGGGTGCCTCCCATTAACAAATTATGTCAGACTTGAAAATTTCCCCACTTGTAAACCATAACATGAAACACTTATACATATAAAGTATTTTATGCTTAGAACTGCATAAGCTTGCATTTCCCAGAGTTTCCGGAGAAACTTGTGAATCACCCTGTATATATATAATATATATATATATATATATATGGAGGTGGCAGAGTATACATGTATATATACATATATATGGAGCTTCTGTGGTACAGTGGCAGAGTGTGCATCTCGCACGCTGGTGGGTGCTGGTTCGCCTCCCGCCAAAGTTGTAAAAACTTTGCGAAGTGTTCAGCAAGCCACTGACCACTTTGGCGGACACAAGGGGTGCAGTGTCGCACCCAATCGGCTTAAAGCGGGCCTATTATGCTTGGTTCACAGACTACACACACATTCAAAGCCACTACAACACAGACAGTTACATGCACAAGCACTTCTCACCCTACATACAGTCTCTACCAGACAGCATAAACCACTGGGTAGAGATACATGGCTATATCGTCCCAGCTTCGGTAGGAGTAGGCCGGTCCTGCAGTGGAACCTCAACGGCTGATGACGGCAATGACGACTATAGACATCCTCCTGTAAACATTTCCAGCGTTATTCTGGTAATTATTCATCTTGAACTTATAGTCTAGGGTAGTGTGTAATAATAATCATAATAATAGTAATAATAATAATAATAATAATAATAATAATAAGTGTAATAATAATAATAAAAATCTATGAACGATAAACAGACTTTTCACTTTCCTTTAGACTGAATGACATGGGAAGACCGAATTATAAGATCAGTCTCTGTAACTATCATTCCTATCAAGCATTACAAAACGAAGGCAAAGCATACCTTCGACAGTAAACATGTATCACATGTGCAGTAATGTAGATAGACTCAGAGAACGGAGTGATACCATAAAAACAACCCACCGCTTCTGCACTTTGAGAAGACGTCTGACGCATTATCATTGGATATTGACGTGAGCAACTCTTCAAACTTTCCCACCCCCAGCCACCCTCCCTCCCACTCACACTTACCAGACATGTTGGGTCTGGCTGCTGCTTCGTGACTATTCGTCGACCACCAATGCTCCGAACAGTGGATAATGAGGAACTTGCCCTGACTGTACCTCAGCCAGCCTTACCTGAAGATGCTTCGCATAGCTGGAGATGTCTCTAGACAGCTCTTCACCAGGTGATCTTCTCATTAACAAGTCAATGGGTATACACGTAACTCATGGCCAAGCATCGGTTTTGCAGGGGTGTAACCGGTAGACTCATGGGATACAGACGGATATGCCATTAGCAATGCAGGTAATTTCTGGTCTCATTCTGTTTGTCCCTCTATGAGGTACTTGGGCATTTCTTGTCCCAGGGTCCAGTTGAATTTCTCCACCATCTCATCTGACTGTGGCCTTAGTGTGGTCGTCCTGGTCTTCTTGATCCCCAGTAAGCTGCAGCACTCACGGAACACAGCAGACTCGAAGTTTCTACCTTAGTTTGAATGTAACTCTTGTGGCATCCCAAAACAACAAAAAAACTGATCAAACAACACCTGAGCAACAGTTGCAGCCTCTTGATTGGGGATGGTATAGGCTTCTGGCCACTTTGTGAAGTAGTCCATAGTGACACATATATACCAGTTTCCTCTTTCAGTGAGTGACAGAGGTGCAGCAATGTCCACTGCAACTCTTTCCATCTGTGCACCCACTTGGTACAGCTGGAGAGGGGTGTAACCACGTTTCTTGGGTCCCTTCTTGGCTCAGCATACATTACAGGCCTGACACCACTCTTCAGTATCTTGCCACATGCCAGTCCAGTAGAACCACTGTCAAACCCAGCTTAGAGTATTCTTCACTCCCAGTCACCCACTAGTAATCTGGTTATGGGACTCATCCAAAATCTCGGACCTCATTTTCTTTGGAACCATCAGTTGCCAATACTTGCTGAGGCCATCAGGTGTCTCCCATTGATGCTCCAGTAGTCCTTGGTTCAAACGAAGAAGGTCCCACTGACTCCAGTAGCTCTTAGTTGCAGGGCTGAATCCGGAAACCTCTTCCCAAGATAGTCTCACCATACTCCTCTGCATCCACTCTAGAACTGGTTGTAAATCTTCATCCTCTTCAGGTCTTCTTCATCTGACACTGGTCCTGTCACTACGATATGGCGATGATATTTCTTGCTAAGATTCCCATTCCTACTACACTGCTTGCCGTCTGTTCTTTCGTTTTCTGGCACACTGTTAAGCAAAGTTCTCTTACATTTCCTCAATGGTGGCACTTCTTGGGAAAAGCTGACTGGTTGTTGCCTCTTGTCACCAACCTTTACAATTAACCATTATCCTTCTCGTCTTCTGCAGCCCTCTTCTTGCAGTCCTTCTTATTTGGACAATCATAGCTGAAGTGTCCCACTTCACTACATGTCCAACACCCATTTGTTGTCAACGTGAGCTTCCTTGCACTGTTCCGTTCTTGCTTCTTCTTTCATTCGTAACAATCCTCCTTCTTGTGTCCCGGCTTCTCGCAGAACCAGCAACCTCCTCTGATCTTTTCCTTATCTCTCTCTTACACTTGTAGCAGTCCTCTTTCCTATGTCCTGGCTTTCACAGTACCAACAACTTCCTTCAAATTTTTCTGCTTCCCTTTCTTGCCTTGAATCCCACACTATACCCTGGCTGAAAAGTAAAAGTACTGGACCTGATGTAGGACTCAAATTCTAGAGCCCTCGCTAGTGCTTCTTGCATGCTTCTAGGTTGTGCCTGCTTCACTTGCACTTTCAACTCTGCACTATCGAGAGCATCGATGAAGAGCCAACAGGTTAGGTGCTGCTCCAGGGTATGCCTTGTATGCCATACTTTCCAGGTCATGAGCAAGCTGCTATAGGGATTCACCTCGAGCCCGTACTCGGGTCTGGAATCTTGCTCTGTAAACTTCAGTCTGGTACATGGTCCAGTATCTGCACTCCAGTACTTCTACTAAGGTCTGATAACTGTTCCTTTCCTCTACGGACATCTGGCCCAGAATTTCCTTTGCAGCACCCTTGAGGCTAGTAGCCAGCTGCACTGCCCTCTGCCTATCATCCCAGCAATTCTGATCAGCAGGTAGCTTCCCAAGACACTCTACCAATCAACTTCCTGAGGTTTCTTTTTAACTGAACCTCCATGATAGCCATGCACTTCACTGGTTTAGGGCCTAAAAACTGGGGCATCATAATTAAGTCCAGGACTTACTTCAGCATTCTGATTATTCAGCATAGTAATACTACCTTTAGGTGCGTGGGATTCGTCAAGATCCACCATACACCATCTATTTTTTTCATACGTTCCCTGTACACTAACCTGAGGCTTTGCAGTGCAGTATTTCTCCACAGCCTCAATTCTCTCACTAATTATCTTCACATGGTCGACTGCATGCTTCAACTGGTCATCTGTATGTTGTCTGCACTCTGTCACTATTTCCTCACTAATGTTCAACTGGTCGTCTACATGCTCTGCATTCCATCACATTATTGCTTACCTCGTACCTCTGCTGCCATAGCTCAGCATATACTTCCTCTTTCAGTTGTTCTTGTTCTTCCTTTTTCCCACATGAAATCATCTAGCTGTCCTTGCATCCTCAGGTGTAATTCCCTCTGTTGCTCCCGTAATGCCTCTTGAAGCTGTTCATATCGTTCTTTCTGTTCTTCACTTTGTGACTAATTGTTCTTTGATTTCGTTCTTGATCTCTTTCTGTCGTTCATTCTGTGCTTGTAACGTACACTATGTGCTTGTAGTGATTTCATAATTGCAGCCAATGACACCCCGTCCTGCCTAGCCTGGCTTCTCGTCTGTACGCCCTCCATGTCGAAGATTTGACTCACTGCAGCATGTTTCTAATGATCCACCCTCCTAACACCATTGTTACATCCTCGTCCCACACTGCCACAGGCTCTAACAGCAGTAGTTCAGTATAGGAAGGACGTTGTCAGCGAGCTGTTCTTTCTAGAGGCAGCATTTCAGTGTACGACAACACAGATCAGCATAGGCGTTGATAGTAAACGAACATCTCTCGTTCGTTGTCTTTATTTTCCAAATAATTACACTTAATGCTTGCCAACTTCACTGTTTTCACAAGTACCAGAGCTATACAGTCTGCACTGACACTGAACTAAACTCAAACTGAACTGAAAAACCTCTATTCCCTTCCCCATACTTTTATAAGCTTCCTGTATACTAGAATTATCTACTACATTCTTGGGGAAGCAACAGTTACCAACTCAGAGACATCCAAAACATCCAGAGTTTTCTCACACTACATAACACCATATTATTCAGCATATAAACTGAGATAAATTTGCATATTTACGAATCACGTAAATAAAACATTATAGAGAAAAAGAGCACAAAATTTAATGCATAACTTACAAAATACCTTTGCTCACAAATTGCAGACAAACTGGCAACTCTGATACGTAGCTGAAAAATTCGAGAATCGTTGAGAATACTTCAGCACTACCTAACTGGCAAATCCCGTGGCTCAGCATTATGTATTATTGGTCTGAATTGTTGTAAAAGGGAAAATTTGGGTCTACAAATGGGGTGCCTTGTACCAGTTAGGATAAATCCCATAGGTTCTGTGAAACAATGTAGCTAGATATAGTTTGGTTAGACTAACTTTTTAAAATCCGCTTGGTTGAGTCATGTTATTTTAGGACAAGGTTGGCTATTCTAGCTTAATTCTTTAGAGGTCTGGCTTGGTTAGGTTAGGTTTAGTGTGGGAGCTTGTAATTACATGAAAAGACAGACAGACTAATGAGGAAGGTAAAAGAAAGTTATGGTGTTGATGTAGATGTGCTGAAAAGTAGCTGGGAGTACCTTGAGATGGTCTGACCATGTAGAGAAACTGGAGAATGAGAGATTGACTTGGGGTGAGGTGGAGGGGGAGAGGAATGATGAGGTGGAGAAATAATAAGAATGAAGGCGATGTAAGCCAAAGGGATAGAGGGGAAGGGGAGGCTGGAGGTGAAATGGAGTTAGGCGGAGGGTGGTATGAGTTGGAGGAAGGGCAGCCTGAGGGCAGAGGACAGGGTGATATGGAGGTAGAGATTCAAGTGTGGTGAAGGGTCCTTACACATAGCCCTATAGTTAGTTTTCATCCGACAGAACTTTCACAAACTCACAACTTGATCTGCTAGAATTTTAATGAGTCTTAGATATGAGGTATAAATGAGTGTCACTGGTTACTAGTAAAATCAGCCCTCAAACCCTAACACTTCATCAACTGAGCTGAAACGTGTTAGTGATATTTGATAGGTTGCAGCCAATGCAGCAGATCACTTCAGGTTAGGAAATTACAATTAGCAATATGAACAAATTACTCTGAACCTTCTACAGGCTTGGTAATGTAGTTGGTGTGTTTTCATCTGATGGAACTAGGTCACTCAAAACTTGATGCTGAGTCTTCGTTGCCTGACATTCTGTAAGCTTTAGTTATGAGGAGAGAAAGTGTCTCCTTGATTACTAGTCAGGTTTAACCTCGTATTTGATAACACAAGCCATAAATGGAATTGTTAGTAGTTTCGGATTTTTGTAAGCTTTCGTTTTGAGGTAGGAATGGGTGTTCTTGCTTGCTAGGCAAATTTGCTCTTCATTCTGATTACACAGACCATCAGTTGAGCTGAAAAAAGGTAGAGCTTTTTGCCAGTTTAGAGTGAAAAAACTATTGTCATACAGTCATCAGATATATGGAGCATTCAGACATAAGTACAGACACTCACATTGTTGCAAAGTTTATTATACATTACAGATTATTTCCCCCAAGTAACTTCTGTCAACTGTTGGGAAATAAGTAGCTATTTTGGACACTTGGTTTACCCCCAGTCTTTAGAAAGAAAAACTTCCTCTGCCATGACCAACCTCCATTTAAGGATTAAGGTAACCATAAATTTATTTTGTTTTATTTGATATTGTCAGTGAATTATGACACTAGAGGCTCTACATACAGGAAAAGAGTGAAAACAGGTTTAGTCGTTGTGGCCTCAGGTCTATCTGAACCTGAACTCAGTCGACTGCAGGCTGAAGTTCCCCCCTGTCCTGCAGTCTACCATCCTCCTTTGGGGGAACAGGGAGGTAGCTCAGGGAGATTTCTATAAGTGTTGTCTGGTTTATTGACGCAACCAAATGAAGGTTTCCATATCCAACATCATGAGAACAGATAGGCTAACACACAGTACTGTAGATAAATATGTCGGTATTGTAGACACACACACAGATATACAGTACTCTGTGCTCTTTAACGAGGCATAAAAATACCATCTCCATGTCTTGAAAGGTGAACTGTGAGATGAGATTAACACTAGAATATGGCACTAGTCATGATCCAGTGCCATGGAAAGTATGCAGGGTCACAATATTGTTTTATTCTGCCATTTATCTACAGGAAAGAGGCTGCAAAAGGACATAAATTTCTTCCGAGTTAAGGCGATTGAAAGGATGAAAAAAAAAAAAGCCAACTTAAAATGAATGAGGGGATGAAAATCACAGCCATGTTAAAGTGAATGAAAGTATGAAAATGTCGGCCAAGTTAAAGTGAATGAAATATAGAAGCAAGACTGTTGGCACTGCATTTAAAGGCACTGCACTGCACTGCACATTTTAGTATGACAATCCATACATATTGGTTTGATATAGACCATCCACAGCACCACACTAAACCTTACAGTAGTTTATATACCTGCTCTCACCCTTTGCCAGCCTGTTATTTATTTAGAATGTACCCTCAAAGATAAGAACAACTATTTAATTTTATAATTTTTAAGTAGACTATTATGGTTAGGCTAAGGAGGTATGCAGACACGTTGTTGTTGTTTTTGTTGTTGTTGATTTCGGCTTATGTGGATGTAAACTTTGTGGACTGCAGACTGAAGTTTTTTTTTTCTTATGCAAAGAAGAAGGAACCAAAGGCCAGGAGCCCGCAAGACGTTCCTTCCAAGAAAAAAACAAAAACAATACAACAGAGAACCAAATTCAAGATCCGTTCATTTTGAGATACCTGGACACACTGCGTTTGAAAGACGAGATCATAAGAAGTAGGAAATGCAGACATAGACAGTTCCAGAGTTGACCTGTTGCATGAATGAAGGACTGGGAGTAACGGTTAACTTTTGCATTAGAGAGTTGGACAGAAAAGGGATGAGAGTTCGTTGCTAGACGGGTGCTACGCGCCTGTTGTAGTGGTGGAATGGTGCAAGCAGATAGTTCAGAGAAGTTACCATTGAAGTAGAGATAGAAAAGACATAAAGATGCAACAGTGTGGCAAAGAGACAGAGGTTGAAGAGAGCCAGTAAGAGGAGAAGAGTTAATGAAACAAAACGCCTTTGACTCCACCTTGTTGAGAAGAGCTGTATGCAGGGAGCCTCCCCACACATGAGAGTTGTAGTCTACACAGGGGCGAATAAAATCCATGTATGAAGTTAACACACTGTGCAGGGGTAAAGAAGGCATGTAGTCTGCTTAGCACACCTAACCTCTTGGAAGCAGGTTTTACAAGAGATGTAATATGATCTTTCCAAGAAAAATACAGAGAGAATGAAACCCCAAGTATGTTTAACCCGCCGAGTCACCGACGTACGATGCACGTAGCTACTTTTTTCCGCGGACAGACCCAACGACGTGCATTGTACGTCACGCAATTGCAAGGCCCATTGTGTGCACATTTTTCAACATTCGCGGGTGATTTTTGGTAGGCATATGTGGGAGACCATCCTCTACCTGCTGTCAAGCAGGGATACTGCCTGGCCCCTCTTAACCCCCCTTCCCCCCCCCCCCCCCCCCCCCGGGCAATCCCCCCTTTTCACTGAGTTCCCCCCTATAGGTATGTTGCCCCACGGTCTCTCTAATGACGAAATTCACGGTGAAAGTGATTCCTGAGGTGGAGGACATAGAAACAACGAAGCTAGAGGTAGAAACAAACAGAAGTGATGAGGTGGTAATGTCGTAAAGGAAGGTGCCATATACTGGGGTTTTGGGTAAGTGAATAATGCTTATAAACCCCTATATTATTGTGTGAAAACCATTATAGACTTTTACTACACATAAATTCGTACCAAATAAATTAAATAAATACGTAATTTAAACTGGCTTGAATTAGTCAATCCTTCCATAGTTCGTTTTCTTAGCCAGGTGTAAGTGTTATGCTACGTATTTGTGGGTCGGTTCTCGCCCTCAAATACGCAGGCTACAGCGGGTCCCTATTCTAGACCTGTAGGTAACTCTAAAGAGTAGGAATGGACACAAAAACAAGGCAGTAAGTATTACACACATGTATTCTAGATATTTTCCCAAGGACAATAGTACATCACAAATATATTACAACTGGGTTGGTCGGGGATGGGTTAACTCTTAACACAAATGGAGTCTGTCACTATACCGACTGGTAGAAGTATGGTACTATTTACCCAACACTTATGGCACATACAATACACTTATAATTTAAGACACAGGAATGAATTTACTATAATTTCCCAAACCCGTATAGCACTGGACGGCACTGTATATGAGTTACGTTAACACCTGTGTCACAGACACCTGTTGGCCGGAAGTCTATCTCAGGTAGGGTTGCCCATAGTGAACACTGGCAGGGGGAACTGCGATATTCTGGCTTGCCCTGACTAACGTGCCTGGACGTGGGGGTGGGTGGAGATTTAATGCACAAAGGGAAGGCACGATGGGAATAACATGTACTCCTTCTGTTGGTCACTGAGGTGTTTCACTCACGTGCCTGTGGGTTGGGGAGGGAGAGTGTCAATAACAAGGGAACGGCACAACCGATGCAATATTAATGTTCTGCTGGTCACAAAGACAGTTCGAGACGCGGGACTCTACCCGGGATATAGGTCAGGCCACGTTTAGCTATTAGGCTCGTCCAATCTTATACTCTGGGTTCCTGGTCACTTAATTCGAGAATACACTGTAGGGGATACCCGGGATATAGGTCAGGCCACGTTTAGCTATTAGGTTCATCCAATCTTATACTCTGGGTTCCTGGTCACTTAATTCGAGAATACACTGTAGGAGATCACTCGTAAGCTATACATTAATGCACACAAATATCTGGGTCGAAAGAGCACACACACATATATAAGGTCCACTCACTTTGTCACCACTGGTGGGCCCTAGGTTGATTCCTCCGTTCGGAGGAAGGGCAGAGTGGCGCGCCCCTGGACAGGGCCCCACACATAGTCGTGGGGCTAGGGGCTTGGCCCGATGAGAGCCAGAAGACAGGCCTGTTGTCGGGTCTGGGAGAGACTC
>JAGKTI010018923.1:0-17346 GCA_018397915.1 Birgus latro | reverse complement strand
CCACACACACCACAACACACTTCATTCACCACACACACCACAACACAGTAACTTCATTCACTCCACACACCACAGCACACTAACTGCCTTCAACGCACACACCACAACACACTCATTTCATTCACCACACTCACACAGCACAGACAGTCCTTCGTAAGCTCAAGAAAAAGTCTCTGGGAAGTGGCCGTTTTCTTGCGCTCCACTGGGTTAATGTCCTGGTGAATCATGGGCAACAACAACCTGAACACATTGAGATTAGCGACATCTGTTTAATGTTGTTCTCGCCATCTCCTGATTATTTTATTCAGCTAAGGATAGAATCTTCACTGGAGGGGTTAGATACATTCTTAATAAACCCCTGAATGCAAAATTGACAGGGCTGCAGAAATTATATCCAAAATATATAAGGTGTTCATGACATTCATGGATCTGGAAAAAGCATACAACAAGGAGAAGGATTGTGGAAGGTTTTGCACATGTACGGTGTGATGGTAAGCTGCTAGGTGGTGTCAGGAGTATTTATGATGGTAGTGAAGTATGTGTAAGGGTAAATGGGCATCTAAGTGAATGGTTCATGATCGGTGAATAGTTTTGGCACACGCTATTTCATTTGGTAGTGCATTCCACTGATGAACTGCCCTATTTGGGAAACTGAATTTCCTTTACATGACACTTGTCCACATTAAATTCCATTTGCCATTTATTGCTCCATTCATGAAGCTTATTTAATTCTTCTTGTAGCTTTCTGCAAAAAGCTGTGTTAGTAATTTTCCTTTGTATTTTTGCATCATCAGCAACCAAATTTAGATAGCTTCCATTTCCAATGTTACTGTCTGTCATTTATTTGTACTATAAACATATTGGTGCCAGCACTGAGCCCTGTGGACTCTACTAGTCACTTCCCTCCATGATGATTAATTTCCTGTTAGTACTGTTCCCATTTCCCTTTTTCTGAGAAAATCTTGCATCCAACAGTGCAGGTTGCCCTGGACTCCTCCTTGATGGTACAGTCTCCATAAAAGTCTTTGATCCAGTACTCTTTCAAATGTGGGTGTGGGTGTGGATGTGTGCATGCCTGCATGATTATTTATTAATGTTTGACATTTTGCAGCTTGTTTCACCTGACATCTCTGGAATTCCACTGGGCTTGTCTTACTCCTGCACTCAGAAGATCTACCTGAGGAGTAATGAAACCAATGGCGTTATTTCTGAATTGGTTCTCGATGGTATTCAGGTAGGTACATTTTCATCAGGACAGTACTTAATAATTGTTCCTTTCCAGTTTGATGGTAGCCATTTGACTGGAAGTGGCCAGTTTCTGGCAGTCCACTGAGTTCATGTCTAGATGAGCCTGGGATTACAACAACACCAACAGATTAAAATGATCAGACTAGTTCCTGGTGCATATCATGAGCAGCACTCCTCTTTTCCTGTAGATAACTGAATCTGTAACATAGATATGACAAAACCATATACAGTTGTGGGTCATAGTTTCTGCTCGCATTGTAATCCTCTCCCTGGCAGAAAAGAAAGGATTTCCGGCCTTTATTTTTTTATTGTTTTTTTAATTATTATTATTATTATTATTTTTTTTAAGTAACAGTGTCATTGGGAAATGCTCTTCATTCAGTCCAGCAAAGCTTTGAAGCATCATCCTATATCACTGGACAACAGGTATTTGTTTTGCTGTATTTACCTATTTGTATTTACCTATTTGTAGTATACAGGAATTGAGCTAAGCTCGTATTGTCCCGTCTCCATATCTACATTCATCTAATCTAGTTTTAAATACATGAATGTTTTTCGCCTGCACCACCTCTTCGTCTAAGTCATTCCAAATACTTATGCTTCTATTCGGGAAACTGAACTTTTTGAGATCATTAAGACATCTACTTTTCCTCAACTTGAAGCCATGACCTCTTGTTCTTCCATCATCCAACACAAAAAGATCCTCTCTATCCACCCTTTCCAATTCTCTTACATTTCTAAATATCGTGATCAAGTCACCTCTTTCCCTTCTCTCGCGCAATGTTGGTAACTTCAGTTTTTCCAATCTCTCCTCGTAGGTGAGTTCCCTTAAACACGGTATTATCTTCGTTGCCATCCGTTGGACCCTTTCTAGTTTATAAATATGCTTCTTCAAATGAGGTGACCATACCACCACCGCATACTCTAGTCTTGGTCTTATCATGGTCACTATCAACTCCCTCAACATTTCCTCATCCATATAATTAAAAGCCACTCTCATGTTGGTCAGTAATCCATAAGTTCCCCCAATAATTTTGTTTATATGCTTTTCTGGTGACAAGTCATCCCGAATAATCACTCCCAAATCTTTCTCATCCTTTCTTTTACTAATCATCTCATTGCCCATTTTATATGTCCAGTGTGGTCTTCTTTCACTTATACCCATTTCTAATACATGACACTTCTTGCCATTAAAGTCCATTTTCCAAGTCTGGCTCCAGCTGTGTATTTTGTCCAAGTCCTCTTGCAGTTCTTTACAACTATCAATACATTTAATATGTTTCATAATTTTAGCATCATCTGCAAACATACTCATGTAACTATTCCAACCCTCTGGCAAATCATATACATATATCAGAAACATTACTGGGGCCAAGACAGAGCCCTGGGGTACTGTGAAATTCTAGCTTTGTCTTCTGGCCAAGTATGGATCAGAGGGTAAGCAGAAATCGTGATTTGCAAGTGTTTGTGGGCTAAGAAAAGCCAGAGCTAAATTTTATTAATGTACGATATTTGTTGCAGATGGAACCATTTGCCAAGGATCTGAGGAAGTTCAGCAACGCTTGGGACTGCATTGGTTTCTTCACTGTACCCATCTGGGCCAGCCTTCTGGTCACACTGCTCTTGGTCACTATCCTCTCTGTGGGAATGTACATGCTGAGCAACATTAAGACCATGGATCGCTTTGACGACCCCAAAGGACAGGCCATTATGGTGCCCACATCTGCTGAGTAGACTGTGTGCATGCTTGCATTCCAAACTGTGCTGAAAAATTTGTCATGGTTAACTTTTTCTTATGATTCAGGTAGAAACCCATATCCTGGTTGTCTGTCTGCAAAGGGGTGATTCATTATCATCTGATCTGGCACCCGGTAACTACATTGGATATTTTGTTATGGAATCTGACCTCATTCTACATTGTTATGTTATGCGAAAACATTATTTTGATATATATCTGTCTAAGAAAGCCAGATTATTATTGGTATTACTCTTATTATTTTATTATTATTATTATTATTTTATTTTTTTTATTTTTTTTATTTTAGGGTGGTTGATAAATGAAACATTGGAATAGCCTAAATATGAAATAACTTTTTTTTTTTATTATTGTTATTATTAACCACATTAATATTGTACTAAAACAGTTGCAAGGTACTGTATTTGAATAATATGTCGATGCACAAACAACTTTTCTGAGAAGGGCAAAGAATGGTATTGTTGACAGAATAGAGATACTGTATATTGTGTCAGATTGCCTCTTTGCAGCCCTCAACCCCCTTCCAACAATTGTGTGTTTTTATTTAGACATCCACCAGATAACTTCATTCATATGGAAGGATCTCATAGTTATGAAGGATATAATGAATGGTATATGTAACTCCTCCACTTTGGAAAGCTGTATGTATCCTGTTGTTTGAAAAGTTTCTCCTGATGTGTAAAATTGTCTGGAGGAAGCAGAAACAGAAACTGTCATTGGAGTGAAGTGGTTAGAGGCCTTTTAGGATGTTGCCACTAGAACATTATCCCACTGAAGCTGGGTATGCCTTTTTCATTAAATTTTTGCTTTATCCTGATCTTTAAGCTTCAGATAGACTTTGCATTTGATGGCTTAGATGTTGCACTAATTGGCCTCTTCAGCCCAAGAGGTCTTCCCTGAAGTGAGTAAAATTGTCTGAGAGCTGGAATACGGTAAACCACAGTAAAGAGGGACCAGCAGTTCCTTGATGACTCTCACTCTCTTTTTATTTCTAGCTGTGTTGGATTTCCTTCTGGTGAAATGAAAAAAACAAATCTGGGATCAGTCAAAATTAAACTTTTAAATGTGGCTTTGAGTTAAGGACTGTTTACTTAGGTTCTAGAGTCATATAAGTGACTCACAGATTTCAGAATGCTTCTTCCTTGGTGATTTATTCTGCGCATTACAGGTCACTATCCTCATGTTATTAATGTAAATTATGTCAGTATTACAAAGATATACTGTACAGTATATAACATTCAGTAGTAGGTCGTGATGTGCCTATATTATGCATAATAAATTGCTAAGAAGGAGGAACTATGAAGAATTGGTAATGACTGATTCTTAGAAAACTGAAGAGGGAAAGATTGGGCGCATATCAGCCGGCTTTCATTTATTCTGTTATATGAATAGAATTTCTGAGGTCTATTTAAAAAAGTGCTTCGGAAGTAAAAGAAATGTTTGTACAGTATATTCAGTTAGATAATGTGCGTAAAATTTCTGATTGATAAAAAAAAAATGGTGGAAGAATAAAAGAAATGCTTGTATATTCATTTAGATTACAGTACTGGCGTTTAGAAAAGAATACACAGTAGGTGGATAGTCTAGCCATGAAAATTATTTTATATTAGTAGGTATTAGTAGGTGTTAATATTGGGGGAGGGGTAGACCGAGAAAGACATGGGATGAGGTCATTAAATGTGACTTAAGGGTTAAGGGACTGAATAGGGAGGCTGCCAGAGATCGAGCAGCATGGAGAGCCGCCATTAGGTGACCAAGGTCGACACATGCAAGCATGTTGGAGCCTTCAAAAATGAGCGATGAGCGAGCGAGCGTATACAAGCTTTTCTTTTGTATTATAATGTACAGTAATAATTTGTTACAAACATGCAAGGATGAGTTTAGCTATATAGAAAATAAAATACATTGAAATTGAGCACCTTTCTGTCATTGTTTGAGAGGTACATTACAGTATTTGATATGAACTGATTGAATGAATTATGTATGGTGTTGTACACGACAAGGATTTGTCACCTTTTTTGATGTGAAAGTTAATATTGTGGTTCTTATCTGCCAGGTGTATTTAAAGTGTATCTGTAAAGGAAAATACCTAGAAATTTGTGAAGCCAGGATTACAGGGGCTTGAATGATGTAAACCCAGTAAATTATTGTTTTGTCCATTTCATTGGTTATGCTTGCTGATAATACTCCCGTTTTTGTGATTCCTCTTCCCATATGCGGTTTCTGGATCCAACCTCACCCCATTTGTAGGTGGGAAAAAAAGAACAAGGTGATGAGATCATTCATTAATGACTACTATATATCAGTAAGAGGCTTAGGCCTAGGATTTAGGTAAGTATGATAGTCATAAATGTTATATGTAATGCTGTATAGGATGGATGAATGGATTATTATTAGAAGCTATCTTGTTGTACATAATATGTGAATGGTGTTAAATTATTGTTATTACTTACCTGTCAGGAAATATTCACACACAAACACACAAATAGATTATATATATATATATATATATATTTAAATTATATATATATATATATATATAAGATAGATAAGTGCTACCATTCATAACTTGCCAAGTACCAGAAATAAAAGATAATTTTTCAGAGTTTAAATATACTGTACTACAGGTATTTGAATTACTATAACTCACTAAGTGGTCATTTTAATGTCATGTCATGTTTTTGTATGTATATGGTGATGATAGGTAATGGAAGCCATTTGTTATCATGAATAATATTAATAGCAGACATGGCACTGAGCAAGCAGGTCTGACTGGGAGTTCCTCATATACAGTGTTTGTCGTTATAATATGGGAAGTAATTCTTGTACTTAATTCACTGTTTCTTAATTACAACTTAACTTTGGTCAG
This sequence comes from Birgus latro, assembly GCA_018397915.1. Lineage (NCBI taxonomy): Eukaryota > Metazoa > Arthropoda > Malacostraca > Decapoda > Coenobitidae > Birgus > Birgus latro. Next base: position 11,473 of record JAGKTI010018923.1, on the reverse strand, counting down.
GTTACTAGATTGCCACAATAAAAGCACATGTAAAAAGTGTTTTGTGTATATTGTAGTAAGTTTTCATTCTCATTGAATTCATTTTTACCTAAATTCATGTATTTATGAAATGAACAATAACTGCATTGTAAAGGTTTCGGTTTTGCAACATTGGAATTTTTCAGACTGTACAGCAGGGAAAATACTGGCAAAATTAATATATTGCTTACTGTTGTAACAAAAATGGCCACCACCATACTTTCATATACATGTGGGGCATAACTGAATTTTTAATAAAGGTGCATTTTCACCAAACATGAAGTGACAGGAGATATTTTTTCTTGCTATTGTGAATGCTTAAGGTGCTGATGATGTATCTGAGCTAAGCTAGAGTTGTGGATGGGTTGAACATTTGTTAAGGCACACGATTCAGTATTAAACCCACTGTAAGCTGAATAGTTTCCATTCCTGCAGCACTGATTTATCCCTACATATTAAAAAAATAATAATAATTAAAAAAAAAAAAACTGAGAAGCATTCCAGATTTGTGTGTGTATGTTGTTATCTTGGTCAAAAATTTAACTGTAATTGATGAATGTGTAGGTATGTACAGAAATATACATATATGGTGGGACAGGGATGATGATTTAACTTTACCCTTTATTCACAGATCAAGAAGCTGAGTGAGAGTAGATGGAAACCTAATTTGTTCACATTCCAAAAATTGTCATCCCCATCTGAATGCTCTGCTGTAATAGACTGATAGTACAGTATGATTGTAGTCTCGAAGAAGTCTTGTGGGAAGGATGTAGAAATGTAGTATTGCTTTGTTCTGCCATTGAACAGCAAAAAGTAGGTTGCACAGTTAAGAACCTCTCTGGCAAGTTAACTTGGATGAGCATTAGGTATGGAGGTGGATGAGGGTCAAATGATATGCAGAAAAGCCATTCAGTTGTACTTTTACAGTGAAAGGTATATTGTGTTGTGTGGAGTCTAAGGAGGGATCAAGGTGTTGGAGATGTTTGACTGATTAATTTACATTTTCATCATCATTTTGCAGTGCATATACTGTATGTCAGTGGTAATGCCTGTGAGGTGGAATCAAGATTCTGCTAGCTTGAATAGTGAGTGAATGAGAGGATGGTCCATTTAGGGAAACTGTGGTTATTTCTCCCTCAGTTTTTTTCTTGCTTTCTTGATCCTACCTCACCCCATCTTTGAGTGGGAAAAGAGGTCAGGATGATGAGGAGGATGTCTGCCTTTCCTTTTTCTCAATCCGTGGGTTGGTATTCATGGTTGCACAATTTTCACTCAACTAGCAGTGCACCTTAAATGTGCTAGAATTCATAAATGAAAGCATAGCTTCATTGAGGAAGCAGTGGCTAGCGCACTATCCTTTAGTCTAAGTGTCCATGGCCTACAGCTACCTTTCTCTTCATCTTTCTCAGTTTACCAGCCTAGTTCTACACACACGGTATTTCCTGGTATGCAACCCTGGGTAAAACTGGAGAAAAGGTTCTCAGTGATGTATTTATATAATTCAACAAATCTGTGCAGAAATCAAGTGCTCAGAATGTGTATGCATTTCAGATATACCCCATTCATTAACTCAGTGTAGTGTTATTTTAGATTACTACACTACATTAAGAGGCAAGCCAAATGGCTTCCTGTGACTTATGAACCCTGGAAACAATTTATTACATAAGATGGTAACCATGTATAGTATCAAGTGTCAAACAAGTGGATGGAAGGTGGTCAAGGGGGTTATGGCATTCAACTAGGTGGGTCAGCAATTGATTGGGGTTAAAGAATGCATAGAGCCAGATCATTAAGTTACAACGTAAGGGAAGTACCAGTAATATGATCTATCCAGGATAGGTCACAAGAAGAAGAAATACCAAAGATATCTGTTGATGCAGGACTAGTGTGTTGTAGAAGGTCATGTGGAAGACTGCTCAGTAGAGAGGTGGTGGAATTAAGTTTTTCAGACAGTAAAAGTGCAACATTGTTTTTGACCCAAGCGGAAATAACAGACAAATTTGAAGTCCTTTCTCCTCATTTCATCTCATTTCTACTCACATTCTACACCTGACTCCCCTCCATCACTTTTCCATCTCTCATTTCACCTTTCATCCCTTTTTCTTGACTCAGTATTCTCCTCTTTTCCCTTCACTCATTTTTTCATCCTCTTTCAGCATCCCTTGTCAGCCTGTCATGCTTTCCTCATTTCTCCCCCTCTTCTTCTTGTTCCCCCACATTTGTACTCTTTTCACTTCTTTTCCTCATCTTCCTTCCTTTCATCCCCTCATGCCTCCTGGAAGATTACCATGTACAGTACAGTAATTTATATTTTCATTTATTTGTTCAAGTATAAATGATTGTGTCCTAGGTGACTGTCTACCATTTAACTCTTGATACATTTCTTATTGATCTCGACACTGTTATAGTACTTTCCAAGCACCTGTATCCCAAGCAAAATGACAACCAAAATTTAGAGCCCCATACTGAAATCCTGGCTGCCCACCTTCCTGTTCCCTACTTTCACCCTTTCCCCCATTTTCCGCTTCCACCTCTTACTTCCCTACCCCCCCCCCCCCCCCCTCCCCCCCCCCCCCCCATTCTCTCCACTTCATAGCTCACAGTACCACCACTCTCCCCCCAACATCCTTCCCTTTCCCATTTTTTTTTTTTTCAGTTTTTCTCAACGTATTTCCTTCCACTTTACCCCCTATATCCTCCCTCCCCACTCTTTTTTTCCCTTTCAATCTCTCACTCACTTCTCCTCCTCTCCCCCTCCAGGTAAAACTCGCCAGTACAAGTACAACTCAAATCCCCCCGCTCCAACCAACTCCACTCCTTCCCTCCCCTCACTCACTCTATCCACTCAAAACTCTGCACATCACCCCTTACACCTTCCTTTATCACTTTGTATATCCATTTCCTCTTCTCTAACCCCTACACACTCTATCTCCACTCATTCTACCTCCACTTAACTCTTTCCTCACTCTCCACTTATTTCACTCACTTGTTTCCCACTCACACTTCTTCACTCATTTCCCATTCACACACTCACTCCGTCACTCAGTTACCCATTACCTTATTTCCCACTCCCTCAGTCAGTCACTCCACTCACTCACTCGCTGGTGCTCATTCCCTACTCCCTCACTCACTCACTTCCCGAGCATTCACCCACCCCTCAATGTCTCCCCTAAAGCAGCGACTCATACTCCCCACTCACACACTCACTCTCATTCATTGACTCACTTTCTCCTCATTCCTACATTCATTCACTTAATCACTGCACCAGTCGAGGAGTCCCCTCAACCATTCACTCGCTCAGCGGGTCATGTCTTCAGCAGCAGACCATATTGTTTAGTTTATCCATGCCTCGTCCGCGTTAAATGCTTGCTGAGTGCTGACGCTGTTGGGTGTATAGATCAATAGCCGTAACCCATACATGTAGCCCTAATGGACACGGCCAGAGGTGCGGGAGATAATTTCTATGGATACAGTGATGCACAAATCTCATCCGCAATCGCCAGCGCCTGCAAGCATATTGGTGTGGAGGCGACCTTAGGTTACCTGTTTCTATTCGTGCAGTTCCATTCCCAGTACAATTGCTGTCCTTTTCTCATCAGTTTCAGTTGACCGGACATTTAGATGCCTGTAATTACTTTAGCATCCGTTGTCAAAACTATTCCATCCCTATCATTTTTCGCTTCCAGACAATTTTTCTGTCAGTGGACGGAAGACTCGAGTCTAATGTTTTTGTGAAGTTACAAATGCATGAAATTTCTCTTAAACTTTCATGTCCTCTCATACGGTTCTTTTATTTGAAATTACCTCCAAGATAATAACGGCCAAATATTGATGTGTCTTTTAGAGCATCAATGAAAGGAATAATTATTATTTATAAAAATAATTCAGTTGTAAAGGTAACCGTAACCAAAACAGTGCAGAGAGAAGAGCGAATTTGTTATGAAGGCTTATTATTGACAGGGAGCTTTGTAAACGTTGCCTTCCCAGTTATTTATTTATTAGAGATCATAATGCTACCCACAAGCGGATATTTTCGTGGTATACCCTGCCCAGACCATCAAAAGAGTGTGTGTCGCCGCCCGTACTGCCACTTCCACCACGGCCTAAGAAAAGGTCAGCATCTTTGCCACAGTTCAGGTTTATTCCAGTATGTGCAATGATGGTAATGCGGCACATTTCTAGCGCCACGTAGTATTAACATTTTCTTCCAAAGGAATGATATTAAGACAAAATTAGTAATGGTATCCTGAGTGCGGTTTTTGTGTGAAAATTTGAGGTTGTCAGAGACTTGGGCAGATCTTTTTCTGTACATTCTTCATTTATCTGATTAGATTTGAGGGAGTAAGTTTTCCCTGGGTTGTGGCTACCAAAGTGCATGTTTTACATTTGAAGACACTGAACTCAAGAAGCCACAGGTCAGACCAGGTCGGTTAATATCTTCATGGATTAGAGTTGACATTTCCCTACGGTAAATCTTTGTGTCATCAGCAAAGATCTCGCAGTTTGAATGAGTGTGTTCTGGGAGGTTAGTAGTGACAATTAGGAAAAGGAGTGGACAAAGAACAGATCTTTGAGTTATTCCACTTGAAACTACTGATGATTTTGAACGATGACCTCAAATATAGACCTGCTGGTATCTCGGATAAGGAATCTTCAGTCCATCCGAGGAGGGGTCCACTGATGTCATATTTGGAGTTTATGCACCAAAGTCCCATGTGGTACTAGCACTGTATCAAATGCTTTGGTGAAGTTAAAATATATGGCATCAAATGATAACCCTGCATTGGCAATTCAGTCTGTCGTTGCTCTCAGGAGGTTCGTAAGGCATGATCTATGGTACCTTGTGTGAATTCTTGCTGGTTGTTGCAGAGAATGTTATGATGTTCTAGGTTTTGTACGAATTTTTCTCTAATCTTATTTCCAACATGTTACCAGTAAAAAAAAAAAAAAAAAAAAAATCCAGTTCTGTTTGAATACTGTAAGATTTTTATGTTTTCATCGTAATTTAAATTTCAGTATACTTTGCATTAACCAGAAGCCAGAGAAATTATTGCACCAGCCCTTACAAGAATGAGTAGCTATTGCATCATCACTGCCAATGTATAATCATCATGCTAATACCTGTACTAGGTTGTGGTAGCCCTTAGTCCTTGTGAAGCAGTCTCTCAGTAAGGATGTTTAGTACAGGACTGACCCTTTCTTGTAAAAAATGTCATGCAGTGTAGCAGGACTGTTGCAGTTTTGATAAAGTACTGTAGCTACCTGCAAATTCCGGCAGAGGATGTCAGATCCAGGGCAAGAAATATCATTCGTAATAACAGAGTTGTCATTCATTCATTCTTAGATAAGAGTTATCATGTAAGGGAAAAAAAAAAAATTGCCAGTAGACTCAGCTTCAAATGATTACTGGTACCTAAAGTTCTTAATTTATAAAAATGTACTGATAGGTTAAGTACAGTAGCTGCATGGGGATGTGTAGGTTGTGGTAAGTAAAGGTACTGGTATGATACACTATTTATCTGACATTTGTGTGTCATTTCAGTTCCAGAACAGGTACCAGTATTGCCAATTTTGTTGTGAGAACACTATAAAAGTAAACATAAAAAATGTACTGTAGGTCTTTTTTTTTACTATACTTTACAGTATTTAGTTATGGTATACCATACATGTTGTAGCTAATAAGAGCATACAGGATCACTTGCCGCTCCCTTCAGTCACTTAAATGCAGCACACAGCTGCATGCATGGCCTCTTGATATCCACCCTTCTGAATCCTATCTACCTCGTGAGGACAGGGTCCACATGGCCAGGCTGAGATGTGGGCATCATCCAGCCCTCTTAAGTTATCAAAAGAGGCTGAATGACTCTGTCACTGACGCATGTCTGGGATGTAACACAGCACCCCATACTATTAAGCACATTATGGAAGACTGCATTGCACAAATGCACAATCACCTATGCCAACAACACAACATACACTCCTTGAAAGCTCTGTGGGAAAGTCCGGTCTCAGCCGTGGCCTTCCTTAGGGATTTGGGGCTGTTCAGCCAGACTGCCTAGGGAACAACTACTACTACTACTACATCGATTTTCAGGTACCAGTATCTGATGAATCTGGCAAATTGATTAATTTGGCTTAAGTTACAAGATGACTTTTGTAATCTCTTTTTAAATCAGGTTAAAATTATAAGATGCCACTTTTATTGTGTAACACAGACATACCAGTACTAGTTTACTGGGTGGCACAGATAGCATTATGTGACATAGTGTCACTTAACTATGTACCATACACTGCAGTTTCTGGTTGATGAAGAAGGCTCAGCAGTGAATTATTATAAAAAGTACACCTTCTGGTTATTTTTTACCGTATTTTTCACTCTGGTTTAATTTTGAACTGTTAGGTAGATATTTTGAGCAAAGATAAAAGTATATACTGGTATAAACAAATGGTTTTACACTTACACACGTTAATACTCAGCCTCCCCAGACTTCCTCACAGCTTAATAAAATCATTAGGTTTTGGCTACAGTAGAACACTAGAGTTGTCTTCACTGTGAGAGGGTTAAGAGTAAACAGTGTTTACACTTTTGTGCTTCTGTGACATTTCTACTCTCGATTGAATAAAATTGTCTGGTATTAGCTGGAACATTAGCTGTCCTGAGTATTAAAGGGTTAATCTCTGAATGCATTATAAATTTGGCCCAACAAGATGATCATCAAGGGTGCCAGAAATGTTGGCTGAATGGCAGACTAATACCTTTCGCCCAATGTGATATTTTTTGTTTAATTATCTCCTGACATTTTTATTAAGTTTAGAAAAAGCCTCTTATACTGAATGGGTAAGGAAGGCTATATATATCTGATCTCACAGGTTGGAAAATTCTCTCCAAAGCTGAATTAGTCATCTGATGGTAGCAACACTAAAATACCAGTATGTCATGATGTTAAGAGGTTAATTTTCTTGAGTATATGGAGATTATTTCATTTCATAATTCATGCCCCTTAATATAATGCTGTTGAATTTTACAGAAACTATGAAGTCCTCTTCTTCAGTGAGTTCCAGCAGCAAACCTGAAACCGATACTGTTGTGGAAGGAAATGTTGGTCCTGGTGAAGAGTCGTCAAATGGTCAGTTAATGTTTTGTAATTACCTGTACACTGTACACCATAATTCAGTAATGAGAGAAGTATTGATTATGGATGATTTTCTTTTCCTCCAAGGCAGATATCAGTTAAAACCAAAAGGATAGATAGTGGAGTGGGAAAGAGATAATAATGGGTAACTTAAAGCCAGTTAAAATGCCATAATCCACTGTATAAGACTTCTTGCTTGGTCTTCCATGTTACACCTCTAGGAAAGCAGTACAACACCTTCATCATCATCATCATCATCTTAACCCTCCCATCTTCCAATACTTGGAGTGGGGAAGATTCGTAAAGAGGATCAGAAAAGTACAGAAGCCAGAAAACTATCTGAGTGCCCAGTAAATTAGGCCTTACATCCAATCACTTATCATTTAAGCTTTTGTAATTCTTGACGTCACCTCACAACCCATAAGATCAACTCAAAATTGTCTGTGGGATGGAGAGGCCATTCTGTTGACTGCTAGATTACAAAAATGGGTGTCACCTTGTCATTTGCATCTCCATAAATATTTCATCCATGGAAAATTTTTACCTATATTAAGGAAAGTTGGTTAGTAGGGAAATACAAGGTCCTTCTTAATTTTTGTTGGGCCATTTCTTGTGTGTTTCTGGGACAGTTCCTTTAGTGTTATGTATTTCACTCATGTATTATGTCTTCATTATTACTCCCACTGCCACACCCACAACCCCACCAGCAGACTGAGCCATCCTCATAATGCACAAGAAACCACCAGGTGAGTCTAGTGGGGGCTATGTATGGTCCACCCAGTACAACGGAAGCTGAGCTGGAATCATACTTGAAGAGGGTCTGTGTTGGGCCAAAACTTATACGTGTCTTTCCCCAATAAATAACCTTTAGTAATTTGGGAAGGTCTTCCATTAGAACAGTTCATGACACTGTGTTAGCAAGATACTTAATGTGGTATTTCCAGTTCTGTCCTCTTTAATTCCTTTTGTTTCCTAAACTTTCTTACCTTGCCTTTTCCCACTTGTAATTATATTATCCAAACCCTACTTGTTCGTCTGTCCAGTTACGGTACATTATCTGTCCATCTTCTACTTGACTTTCCATCCATCCTCCTATGCTAAAGCATACTAATATTTACACTTTTAACTGAGGTACCCTCTTCACATCCATTCTTTGTATGATCATAGCATCCTAAGTACAGTCGCTTCTCTGACGAACAGATTTCCTTACTCAATATATTTCATGTATCTGGAAAAATTTCTCTCCATTCACTAACAAACCACTCTGCGAATCACCTTCTTTCTCAACTGTCCATTACTTTACCGTTATTATTTTAGTTTCAGACCTTCTCTTTTACATAACAAACTCCAAATCTGTCCATAAAGATTCTATTCTCTGTTAGCAAGTAATACATTATCATCTGTATACTTCAAGTTTGAAATACCCAGTACATAGTATTTTTTTTTTTTTTTTAATCAGCTTATCACCAGCTTCAGTCTGTTGTCTGCAGCTGGTATGACCCTTCTCATAACCCCATATGCAGATGCTGTATATATTAATCCTTTAGATTGCGGTATTTGATGATTTGCCATTGTTCACTTGAGACAGGCATTCAGGCTGCTGCCTAATGCACAGCGTTATCAGACCAAAACTACTGCAAGAAGTAGGGACTGGATGTGTAGTGGTATACAGGTTTCATTAGGTAACGTAAAGTTCAGAAATGATCACTGATACATACTGTATAATAAGATTATGCTCTCCTCTTTCTTCTGCCTGCAGGTGACTTTACACTCCCTCTTCTGTCTTCCTTTCCTTCGTTTTTTTCTCTTCCTTCTGCCTGTGGGTAACTGCACTAAGTGACAAGCCAGATGGTTTCCTGTACACCAGGAAACTATTTACTACACTATGTGGTAACCATAAAACCAAATTATGGCTTCTGGTGGTTTAGTGGGTAATTAAGGCGCTCCAGTCGGATTGAGCTTGTGTACGTTTATATCCAAAGGATGGTTGGGGTTTATTGCTCATGTAAAGCCACTCAGGGATGAGTGAGTCTGTTCACTCTCATCTTAAATGTCAGGACCAACTTGCCTAGCTCTGGGTTCCTACGCTCCTTATGGGGCGACATAGGATTGGATGATGGATGGATGGATGAATGTACATTGTAGGTTTTATAATTCCCTGTACTGACATTGTGGTGATACCTTGTTATTTCAGCATCCTGCAGCACAGAACCTTTTGAAGAAGAAGATCCAGAGCAACATTCTGAAACTGGAGGTGAAGGCAGAAGTGTCTCCGAGGGTGTTCAGTCAGATATCCTGCAGCAGTTAGTGAGTGAGGCAGTGAAGAAGGTATTGGCAGAGAACCCTGGGCTGGCATCATCAGTGGACACCTCTGTAGTGATGAAGAGTATCAACACCTCAGCATTGATGGCTGAAGCTGCTGCAAGGGCAAATGACCAATCAGCTGCAGGCAAGAAGAAAGTTTACCTTCGCCCACCAGGTACCCCCCGTTACAATCCCACTCCAATCAGGGAGCTCAACAAGCGTAAAATATCCACTGAGGATGCAGCACCAGACTCTTCCAATGTTGTTAACTATACTCCAACACCTATCTCAGAACTTAATGTTGGTGTCAATACAACACAAACTCAGCACGGTAATAAAGACTCTGTTGATAGTGAAGTAACAGATTTCTCCTCAGATGAAGATAATGCTGACATTGATCAGAGAAAGTGTGATTTTGATCTGTTGGAAGAAGTACTAGCTGAGCAATCACAGAATAAAAAAGTTAAAGTGAAGAAAAAAAGAGTGAAAGCACTTGGAAAGCTGAAGTACAATCTTAGTAGTCTAGATAAAAAGGTGGACAGATCGTCTATGATTTCCGATGCCAAACATCTCCCAGATCCAGAGAATGTAACTTGTAAAACACCAGATAAAGTACCAGTGTGTGAGTTACCTGCAGAAAACTCATACTTCCTTCCCCCATCCCCTGTGTTTACATCATCCTCTGGTGTAAGTGAAGCATACAACTCAGTAGTGTATACAAAGTCCAGTTGTAAAGAAGGTGAACTTGCTCAGAATGTCATGGATAGTGACCATATGGTAAGCAGTGCAAAAAATGTCAGTCCAGATAAAGAAAACTCTCACGGTGTTGACAAATCTGAATCCTCTAGTGATAAAATTGAAAATACCATAACAAAAGAGATTACACTTTCTGTAACAGAAGAGAAAACAGTGGCTGCAGAAGACAAACAGGTTAAACCTAAAGGGCACAGTCACTTACCACAAGTGCTTCATACACTAGGTGGTCCAAAACTCTCGCGGCCAAATGTTCGTAGCTGGACACCTCAACCTCGAAGTGGTTCATTGGAGACAAAGAAAGATGGGTGTTCTGTAGATGAAATGCTGCAGCTTATGGATGGAGGCAGTGAACCTGGAAAAAATGAAGAAAAAAGAAAGCCTTTAACTGTTAAGGAGAAGGAAGGTGTTAAGAATAAAAAAAAGTACAAAGTTGACCTAGATAAAGAAATTGAAAGTTTAACCAATATATCCTCTGTCGGAGATGCAACTGTAAATGATAAGTCAGAATTATCTGAAAAAGAAAGTGAAGTAAAGAGAGATACTGATCCTGCTGACAGCTCTCAAGCAGTTGACAAAGAAATTGTTGAAAAAAAGAAAAAAGATGAAATGGATAGTGAAGGTAAAAAATTGTCAAAAAATAAAGAGGGAAATGCAAACAGTGATGCCTCCAGTGCTGAGTCAGTTGATGATGATGATGATGATGATTCCAGTACTGTTGATGGCAGCAGTGACAAGGAGGAACTGAGAGAAAGACATAAAAAAAAGCGAAAGAGGCGATACCGCAGCAGCTCCGAGTCGGGCAGCAGGCACCCCAGAAAGAAACGCAAAAAGAGCCGTAGACGTCGCCGCAAGCACAGCCGCAGCAAGAAGCGGAAGAAACGCAAGCATAACACATCAAGCTCTGAGGACAGTGAAGAGGATACAGCAGACACTGATGCTGGTGATGGAGGCAAGGATGAAGATAAAGGGGATAAATCTCCAAAACACAAGAAACGTAAAAAGCACAAGCACCGCAAAAAATCTAAGTACAAAAAGAAGAAAAGTAAACATAAGGTTAAGAAGAAGAGGAGCAAAAGTTACAGTACAAGTAGTAGCAGAAGCTCTAGTAGAAGTAGGAGTGTGAGTGCAGGCAGACATAGTAGTGTTTCAAGTGAAGATAGTGGCAGAAGATCAAGTAGCAGGGATAGAAGCAGCAACTTGACCAAAAGCAGAAGCAGAGATTCAAGTGAAGAGAGTAACAGTAGTAGGAGCTCGAGCAGGGA
>JAGKTI010018922.1:1635-13850 GCA_018397915.1 Birgus latro | reverse complement strand
GGAAGCTGTGATCTCTCTCTCTCTCTCTCTCTCTCTCTCTCTCTCTCTCTCTCTCTGTATTTTATTGATTGTGTAATATAGTTTGCATTAGTAACGTACCAAGACATAAGGTGTAATACACAAAACAAATCGCTGAGGGGGAGATGCTACGACGCCCCTTGTGCCGCCAGAAATATGGAAACAGAATGTACGAAAGTGGGAACGGTATTAAACGGAATGCCCAATAAAATGTATTCTTCCCTTATTGCCAGTAAACAAAGCTGGTGTTGGCTTATACTAGTAAAGGTTTCATCTCTCCTGTTACAGAAGCCACGTAGCTTATTGACCATTGCTTGATTTTGTGTGTTTCTCTGTGGACTTTTTAAGGGGGTAACACTATCGACACTCTCATACTCCTACACTCACTCCCACCTGAAAAAAAAATATCGTTCGGCATTACCTGCAATAGAATAATAGAGTTGTTCCGACAATGAAAAGGTTAAACGAAGGACGGGTATGCCCACCACCACCCCCTCTTAAAAAATAAAAAATAAAAAACTCAGGAAATTCCCACTCGTATCCTCACCGTATTTCGGGCCGAGGAATTTCACTAAAAATGGTGGTGTAGTGTTTATCCTCACAATGCGCCAGCGATCATGAAAACATTATTATTATTTTTTTAATTTTAATCAGTTGACCCCCATGACGGCGTTCATTATATCATTATTATTGACACCATCTCCAGATTATGTTATTCAGAAGAACAAACATCCTTGTAGTGATGGGATGGGGTTCCTGAAGTGGCCCCAGCAGTTCTAAGTCCCTTCTAGGTCGAGTAAATTGGACTGGCAAACAAAAATAATATGACGCCCTCTGCCTTTAGGATTTAGAGGAGAGATTAAGAAGTAGGTTCGCTAACTTGAGATTGTGTTATCAGGTTATCAGAATCAAGGAAAGCTCTTATTTTTGGCGTACTGATAGTGCAGACAAACTTAAAAGAGATGCTTATTAACAATTTCGGACGTAAATATTGTTCACTACCACGATAAATAACAAGACAGGGAATAATGACCCTCAGAACACAATATTTCAATTTTCGAAATCCCCCTGTCAGAAAAATGCTGTATATAAGCGTTTCATTACCGATCGACTAAGATGTGGAACGATATTACTGTCGGTAGCTGCAGGGTCAACATAATGCTTCAGTACTTAAAAATGTCCGCACCATTTGAGGCAGGTATAATTCCCCAGGTGTCTGAGGTATTGGAAAACGATATGCAGGTGAGTATGACAGGTGTGACACGATAGAGGGTGAAATTGTGCTTACTAAATTGTTGCCCAGGTAAGTGAGGCGGAATATATTGTGGATCCGCAGGACATATGTGCAGCAGCGTGAAAGCAACAGGGAAACAAAGTACTTAGGTTTGTGAGGGACAGGTGTATCAGACAAGTGTACAATGAAGAAAGGTAGCAGACTTGATGTTGATAACGAATGTGTTTGAAGCAGGTTTGTGTGTGAGGCAGGTGTGTGCGTGTGTGTGTGTGAGAATGAGACAGGTGTTTTGGCGAGGAAGGTGTGTGGGTGAAGCAGGTGAGGACAACTCAACCTGTCAGTCAGGTAGGAGGCGGGTCTGAAGAGTGACGGAAATTGACCACTACCTGCCTTTATACGCTCAGTCGGCCATCATTCTCCCGTGACTACCCTGGCCTCTCCCCAACCTCACTCTTGCCCTATATCACCTTACTCTCTCACTTTCCTTTTCCTTACTTTCCTTATGTTTATTTCTACGTCACTCCTTCCTCACCCTGTCGTCATCCCCATCTTCATTTCTTATTTCCCTTTTCTCCACCTATCCCCTCGCACCTCCCTTTTATCTCTTCTTCCATTTTTTCCCTACCTCATATAATTACCCTCATTTTTTCATATTTCCCCTTTTTATCCCATTCCATTAGAGTACTCTGTCTCCTCTTTTAGTCCTTTCAAATCATTCCTCCCTCCTCTCCTCCCCTCACCTTTCTATCCTCTCATCCCCTCTCATCTTCTCTCCTCCTCTTCCCTCACTCCTCTCGTTATACCCTCGTCTTCCTCTTTCCATCCTTCTTTGCTCATTCCTCTTCCTCTCTTCCTTCCCTTCTCTCAGCTTTGCATTCTCTCCTCTGGTTCCTTTCTTCCTTCTATCCTCCTCTCAGATTTCTGTTCTCTTCTCTTCTTCCCTCCTTCCTTGTTCCCTCTCCCTTCCTTCCTCCTTTCATCATTCCCCTCTTTTCCCCTTTCTTTCCCTTCCTTCCATGCTTTCCTCCTATCCCACCCTTCCTCACTTGCCTCATCCATCCCCCTTACTTCCATCCTTACTTCCATTGCCTCCCCCTCTCTCTTCCTCTCACCCCTCCACGCCTCCACCCCTCCGACATACACCCAGCCAGACCAGTATCACATTCCAATATGGCGAGTCAGAGGTCGGTGAAGGTCCTTGCCAGTGAGACCGACAAAAGGAATATATAAACATACATAAACACACACATGGGGTTCCTGAAGTGGCCCCTGCAGTGGTAGCGTTCTCGCTTGCCATCTGGTAGACGGGAGTTCGCGCCTCGCTCAGGCTGCGAAAAGTTTCACTGACGAAGTGGGTGGTTACTGTCCCCCTTGAGCAAGGGGATGGGTGTGTGCGTGTGTGAAGGTCACAGCCTTGCCCATAGATCGGACTATATGAGCTCTCAGCTCCCTTCCGGGAGGGTAAAAGCTGACGATCACTACCATCAAGTGATCCTAACCGACCCGGTGAGTTACACACACACACACACACACACACACACACACTTCGAGCCAATCTCTCATTCTCCCTTTTCTCTACGTGGCTAAACCATCTCGAGGTAATTTTCCTAATGCTAGTTTAAATAAGTATTAAAAAAACACACACACAGTTTACAGAATATGTTACACAACGTACGAACCACCACGCCTCCATCACCGCAACCACCGCAGCCGCCACCATTTCAGTACAGTTTCCTTGTCACTCGGCTTGAGGAGATGTAAAAAAATGTACTTTGATGTACTGCAGTACTTCACTCAGCGCGGAATGAATGTCCAGGTGTAAATCTTCCGGCACGTGGCTTCGTTAGAGTTACGAGGCTGCTTTTANNGCATTGTGAGGATAAACACTACACCACCATTTTTAGTGAAATTCCTCGGCCCGAAATACGGTGAGGATACGAGTGGGAATTTCCTGAGTTTTTTATTTTTTATTTTTTAAGAGGGGGTGGTGGTGGGCATACCCGTCCTTCGTTTAACCTTTTCATTGTCGGAACAACTCTATTATTCTATTGCAGGTAATGCCGAACGATATTTTTTTTTTCAGGTGGGAGTGAGTATAGGAGTCTGGGAGTATCGATAGTGTTACCCCCTTAAAAAGTCCACAGAGAAACACACAAAATCAAGCAATGGTCAATAAGCTACGTGGCTTCTGTAACAGGAGAGATGAAACCTTTACTAGTATCAGCCAACACCAGCTTTGTTTACTGGCAATAAGGGAAGAACACATTTTTTGGGGCATTCTGTTTAATACCATTCCCACTTTCGTACATTCTGTTTCCGTGTTTCTGGCGGCACAAGGGGCGTCGTAGCATCTCCCCCCCCGCGATTTGTTTTGTGTATTACACCTTATGTCTTGTACGTTACTAATGCAAACTATATTATACAATCAATAAGATAGATAGATAGATAGATAGATAGATAGATAGAGAGAGAGAGAGAGAGAGAGAGAGAGAGAGAGAGAGAGAGAGAGATCACAGCTTCCCAACTAGAAAGGAAAGAGCTCAGAGGGCGCATACCTACACCAATGCCATGGATCCGGATCCGGATCAGCCCCCATATTTAATAAATTCTTTCTTGGTCACTGGCGCACGTTTTCAATAAATTTCATTGAAATTTATTGGGAACTTTTGGAGATATTGTGCGGGATACTCCGGATCCGAATCCGGTTCCGGCCCAAAAATTAATTATTTCTTCCTTGGCCCAATTCCACAAAATTTCATAAAAATCCATTCATAACTTTTTGAATAATCCTGCTAAAAGACAGACGGACAGACAAACCAACAAACCAACGCGGGGTAAAACACAACCTTGGCGGATGTAATAACAGCCTTGCAAATGCACTCTTATTGACCTAGTTATGGACTATTGCAAATCAGTCGTTCTTCTGCCTTGTGGCTCATGGACTGCGGTGTAATTACTATGAGCCAGATATTTACCTTTAACTCTTCGGCCCGAGAACGTAATTTTCCGTTAGCCCTCTTAGGGTCAGGGCAACTCTGTACTTTTACTCCAGCTAACGCCAGACTCTTTTATTCAGGCGAGAGTGAGGCACAGGAATCTAAGAGTGTCAGTACTGTCACTCTTAAACCATTCGTACCTGGACAACTCTCTCTTCAGGGAAACAAAAGAGATGAATTCTTTCAGATAGGGATTATAGACGCATGCTTTTTCCTGTGGCCAATTGTACACGCTTTAATAAATAATAAAAATAAAAAACCCAGACTCATGGGACTTGCTCTCAGATAAATAAAATCGTCTAGTGTAAGCTGTGTCAAATTAATGGAGCCAGCCCGCCATGAGAAAACAGGTGACAGTACGAACACCCATAATCCCGCCATGAGAAAACAGGTGACAGTACGAACACCCATAATCCCGCCATGAGAAAACAGGTGACAGTACAAACACCCATGATCCTACGACTTATTCTCAGGTCATTAATATCATCTATTGGTAGTTGGAAGAAAGTACTGGACTTACCCCTATTAAATGACTTAGTATGGAGGAATAAAGCCAGCCTAATACTGTGCCAAATCTTTTAATTAATGTCCAAAAGAAAGGTCAATACAGTAATCAGTGGCAGTGGCAGTGGTGTCAGGGATCTCATGTGCCGGCAAGTATAGGACTGATGCATTTAAAACTTCAGTGATATTATCTTGTGTAATTGTTTTATATACATTTCTAGCATCGACAAAGCTTTCTTCAGGAACACAGCGCTACAAAAAGATAAGAAGGTGTAATCAGCAAAATAATTCGCCAAGGAATAGGTGTTGCGAAGTCTACGCCAACCTGAAGACGACAAAGAGGTTGATAATTCCAGAGGTGACAAGTTGCATATACAAAAGCATGAAAGTCTTGGTAACCTTTGCATAAAAAAATTGTGTAGTTGTGAGTGTGTGTGTATGTGTGTGTGTGTTTGTGTTTGTGTGTGTGTGTGTGTGTGTGTGTGACGGATGCTGTGTGCCCGCCGTAATGGTGAAGGGAAACATTCGTACATTTCAGAGCAACAGTCATCTGAGTAGTAGTCTTTATACTTTTCGTACCTGAGACACCCTTCCATTCACACCTGCAGATATATCTCCTCTCTTCCTCTTCAGCCAAGCTTCAGTCACACTAATTACACCCACTTACCTTTCAGAAGACTCCTCACCTTTCACTTCTTCACACCTTCATTGAGCTCACACACACTGAAGCATCCCGCCCTCAGCCTCATTAAAAAAGTCTCTCTTGGTTTTATTTAACAGAATTTCTCACTTAAGCGAACAAAAAATAAAATAGCTTGATAGTCCCAGAATAAAGTAACTAAGGCATCATCGTGCTGAAGAGGTAGCTGAGAATGTATTTATGGATGCGTTATGAGAGAGAGAGAGAGAGAGAGAGAGAGAGAGAGAGAGAGAGAGAGAGAGAGAGAGAGAGAACCAGGGGAAAAAAAAATCCACACAGAAGCGCTACCCTGGCCTTGATATAAACCTCCATATACTGCACAAAATTACCACCTCCCTCTATCCCCACCACCTACCCCACTGCCTCGCCCCTGTCCTCCATCGCAAAAGATCCACCCGTACGTGGTTGTTGTATTTCTAACTCACGTGGAAGGCAAATAATAATCCACTGTGTTTGTCTGTTCGTTGCTTATTTTTAGCCACGGATGGAAGAAAGTGTAACCCCTTGACTACGATGATCTATTTCTTGTATTAATGATGGCAAGAGACGATTTTAATTATTATTATTATTTTTTGAGTATTCACAAATGGTGGGGTCAAGGAATACTGTATAATCTTTCCAGTTTGTAAAGTTTCTCGTACGCTGAATAAAATAGCGAGAATCGAAGGAAAATGACGTCCTCTGGCTGAAGGGATTATTCCACTGTGTGTGTGTGTGTGTGTGCTTGCTCACAAATGAATCACTTTTATTTTAAGTTTTACCTGCTTGATAATTAGATTTTATGACGAGTTAGACGACACTATAAAATGCCAATTAACTGCGATAAACTGGAAAGAAATATAGTGCTCAGATCTCAGGAGGTTTTCAATGGCGAGTGAAATCAGTGTCAGCCAGAGCATATTAACCAAGCCAGCCTCTGAGTTAAATTCTAGCTGTTTCCATAAAGACTAAAAACATGCAAGACGATTCCCTTAACAAACAATGCGCCAGTGGATTTGTCTTCACTTGACGGCACTGATCCATTCCCCAAATTTGAATACTGTGGTTGCCAGTGAGTTGAAGAGCCTTAATTATGAGGCAACACTGAGTCTCCTTGGTCACTAGTCAAACTGATCCTCCAACCTGACTACACTTTCCCGTCAACTGAATTGAAAGAGGTTCGGGATCTTGGCAAGGTTCAACCCAGTGCGCAATAACCAGCATCGCTCTGTTTATGTTCAATTTAACTAGGGGTAAACCTGCAGTCTCGCAGTCTTCAAGGATGATTTAAAACGAGATTTATCACTTGAATACCGTGCTAGTCATGAAGAAGTGCTATGGAAGGCATGTGGAGACGGAAAACTGTCGTCTTCTGTCATTGAGTTACAGGATATGTGTCGCAAAAGGGCAACAGTTTCTGCCAAGATAAACTGAACAAGCTATAAAAAATGCATAAAAAGAGGATAACTACAGTAAAACGTTTGGCTCATACTAGGCAGCTTTTATATAAGGTTATGGCTGCAATAGTTCTTTCGCTGGTCAGACTGGCGGGCTCAGTTTGTTTTTTGTTTATCCCTGTTCACTCCATGGTACTGCTGAGGACATAAATACACGATTATTGTGCAGGTTGTGTTCTAGGGGAGGACTGAGACCTAGAAAAATTTTTGTATGCTTTAATGGCCCTCGTACAGTCGATAGGCATAAATCTAAGCCTTCTTCTCATATTTTCATTTCTCCTTGCCCTCCCCTCCCTCCTCCTCCTCCTCCTTCTCCTCCTTCCCTGAATAATTCCCTCTTTCCCTGCACCCTCCCCCTCTCCCTCCTTTCAGCCTTCCATCTCAGTCAATTTTCTCTGCTCTCGCCAAACTCTCTCTCTCTCTCTCTCTCTCTCTCTCTCTCTCTCTCTCTCTCTCTCTCTCTCGTCCATTTGTGTCCCGGTGCATTTAAATCAGTCAGGAGCCTCTGTTGTAAAAGTATCCAACGAGATATTGTCACCAGCTTGCGGATTTATGCACGCACACAAATTTGCAAGCACACGCAAATTATTACGCGCACACACACTCTCACGAACGCACAGTGAGGGCCACACACACACACACAGACTCAAGCACCTACACACACAAACACACACACACATATCATCATCATCATCATCATCCTTTTTACTTCTTTATCCATTCATTTTCATTTTGTTGATGCTATAAACATATCAGACATGCGCACAAAATTTGCTGGAAAATATTTTGAGAAATTTCGGGGACTATTTCGGAAAGTAAAATTTAAAATGCAAAAATATGCCTTTGGGGCGAGTTTGAGGGTGAAACTAGTATGTAACGGCGTGTGAGTGTGATAAAGGATTTTGAGTGTGAGTTGAGGTAAGACGGAAATAGTGTGAGAGAAGAAGTGTGAGTGTGTGGGAAAGTATATAACTGTGAATGGGAATGCATGGATGTGAAAAAGTGTGAGTGGGAGTAGAAGTGTGAGGGAGAAGCAGGAATAAGGTGAAAGATTGTTTAGTTAAGCGTGTTAGTGTGAGACTGTAAGAGTGAGAAAGTGTGAAAGAGCATGAGTAGGAGTGAGTGAGAACGACCTTGTGTAAGTGTGACTGATATAGGAGAGTGAAAAGTGGGAGAGAATGAGTGTGAGTGTGTGAAAGAACGCAATACCTACCTGAGCGTGAGATGAAAGAAGTGTGTAAGAAAGAGAGGGCGTGAAAGAGAGTAGTGAGTGTGAAAAGGCGAGTGTGCGTGTGAAAGTTTGAGTGAGTGTGAGCTTGAAAAAATGAGGAAAAAATAAGTGAGTGTGAAAGGGTGTGTGTGTGAGTGTGATAAATTGTGAAAATATGAGTAAAAAACTGCAAGAGAAAAAATGTGACGTGAGAGTGCGTGTGTCAGTGAGTGCGTGTGTGAGAGTGAGTGTGTGTGTGAGTGAGAGTGCGTGTGTGTGTGTGTGTGAGTGCAAGAATCTAATATCTGAATGCCAGAAAGTAAGGGTGAAAAGCTAAAAGAGAGAAAACTGTCTGAGTGCGAAAGAGCGAAAGATTTTAACCAAACTTGCGAACTTGGGACTGAAAATCGGGAAGAAAAATGCGGACTCAGAGTGCGTGTGGTGTGGGAGGCTGGAGTGTTGAGGTGTCAGGAAGAATTTTAATGGCAAGAAAGAGAAAAGAATTGTTGAATTTACATGGCAAGGAAGAGAGAAATATTGACGAATTTTAATGGCAAGAATGAGAGAAATGTTGAAGAATTTTAATGACATGAAAGAGAAGGGTAAGAAAGAATTTTAACTGCATGAAAGACAAAAATACTGAAGATTTTTAATGACATAGAAGAGAAAAATGTATATCAAAGGCTGCCGCAGTTCATTTTAGCCCATGTAAACATAAAGGAAAATTGCTTTTCTGGATAATGACGTATATATAGCGTTTAAAATTGGACATCCAGTAAAAGGAATAATGAGGGATATTATATTTAACCTCTCCAGTACTAAATTATTCTAAAGCTAAATAAAAATATGAAACAGAAGAGTGTACAAGTTGTTCCGAAAAGGTGACAGAGACCATCAGGCAAGAGATGTACAGATATTGGCTGGAGAAGGTAAAAGGCGAAAGACAAAAATGATAGACATGAAAGAACACTCAAGTACATTCAGAGTACATCACCGGAACTATTCTCACGGCTGACGTGAGAATAGTTACCCCCCCCCCCTCCAATAACGAGCTTGTCCCGTAGGCTTTAAGTTATTGATCTGAAACCTGGTAGATTAGGTCATAAGTGCCCCTCGACCATTACCGAATTTCGTTCATATAAAAAAAAATAGCTATATATTCGTTTTCTCAAGATCACTGCGTACACACATACAAATACACACAAATACACACACACACACACACACACACACACACACACACACACACACACTCCAGCACAAACCATGGAAGAGACACGGGAATATAGAGCGTCTGTCACATGGGATCTCCAAGGATACACAAAGTTCCAATAATGCTCACGGTAATGGTTAATGCCCTCAACAGCATCACAGAGACTTTTCATTAACCTATTTACATCACAAATAGCATCCATTAACCTGACTACATCACCGGGAGCTTCCATTAACCTATTTACTACTACAGCGCCATCCTCAGGTGACTAAAATCGCCTTAAGCTGATTAAATTCACCTGGAAATATTTTCCCTCTCAAACGCAGGTGAAAAACTCAAAAAGGTGTCGTAGCAAAGTTAAATTAGATATCCAGTTTTTAAGTCTAGGCTCTGAAACATGTTAATTATAATGTTTCCTATTTCTGCTAGTGACCGGGCAGGTAATTTTATTTATGTGCGTGGGGTACATTTAACTGCGCCCGACTCTGATAAATTGTTTACACCTTGTCGCCATTAAAATTCATTCTGACACCCCAACACATCAGCATGCCACACACACACACACACACACACACACACACACACACACACACACACACACACACACACACACACACACATTCTCTCTCTCTCTCTCTCTCTCTGTCCACCATTTCTCAATTTTTCACTCTCATTTTTTTCACGATTAATTATATTCACATACTCTCCTTCACTTTCAAAGTTGTTTCTGACCTACTTTCCCAGTCTGACTTTCTCACACTCAAGGTCATGCACTCACTCACACATACACACAGTTTCGTCTCACTTTCTTCCTTTCGTTCATTCTTCCCTTAAGTTTTTCACACACTCTTTCATACTCACTTTATTCAGCTTTCACACTTGTTCACTGTCACTTTCTCACTCACCTTTTTTTTCACATACGCTACTTCACTCACGCCCACTTTTTACTTACACTCTTTTTACTCTCTCGCTCACCTACTTAACGATAAATCTTTCACACTCACTCCCACTCCTTCGCACAGTTTCACTCTCATATTCTCACTTCCACAGTCACCCTTAGACTCGCTCTTTCTCACCCACTGATACTAATTTTCTCTCACGTTTCCTCACTTTCACAACCTCACATTCGTATGCTTGACCATATTCACAAATCGTCACACTCAGCTCTCTCACACGTTTCCACTCTCACACCTTCTCACATTCATGCACTCCCACTCAGTCATACACTTTCACACATCTTCTCTAGCACTTCCTGTCTTACATTTTCACACGCACTCACTCTCTCACATTCACACACAAACAATGCGCGTCACAGGTACGTCACAGGTAGAGTCTCCCCCCCCCCCAGCCCCCGAATTTTTATTTTTATTTTTTCTGTCTTCATTCTTTATTTTTCAAAACAATGGAGGAAACATTTTAAAATATTCTTCAGGAACTTAGATGTGTATACCTATTTTTTTTTTTATTAATGTAGTAAAAAGAAGGAACTTTGCACGTGAAATACATTTATTCGAAAAAAGGTTGGAAAGGAGGTCTGAGTGACGATGATGATGATGATGATGATGATAATGATGATGTATGATGATGATGGCGATAATGATGATGATGATGATAGAGTAAGTAGGGAAAGATGTCAGTGTGATGAGTATGATGATGATGATGATAATGATGAAAACAGGGCGAACACCAGCAACACTAAAATTACGAAACCACTGAACACATGAACACTTTTTGGTATCATTTTTGCACCACGAAGACCACACTTACAGAAGCTAATTAACCCCTTCAGTATGATGACCTTTATTACATTCTATCAGCCAGTGATTATACTTAGCCTCTGGAGAGCGTCGAGTAATTTGGGGGTTAATGATGGCTGTATCTTAATTATCCAAGTCTGCTAAATTTTTCAGTTCTGTTAAATTTTCCAGTTCGACTAAATTTTCCAGTTCGACTAAATTTTCCAGTTCTGCTAAATTTTCCAGTTCGACAAAATTTTCCTGTTTGACTAAATTTTCAAGATGGACTAAATTTTCCAGTTTGACTAAATTTTCCTGTTTGACTAAATTTTCATGATGGATTAAGTTTTCCAGTCTGACTAAATTTTCCAGTTCGAGAAGTCTACCCAGTGCTGAAAAAAATTGTCTGAGGGGAGTAGGAATTAAACGAAAAAAATAAATCCTGTTTCAGTGATTAGTTTCTTCTTAATTCTCGCCAATCACTTTTTTCTCACTAATTCCAGCCAGTTTTATGCAGCTTAGGAGAGACTACAAAATGGAGGGATTGGCCATAACCTTCATTAACCCCTTCACTACTGGGGGAATTTCTTAAGTTGAATAAAGATAGAGAGAAATGGAAAATACTTAGCAAGCAGAATATAAAAATGAGAAAATGAGGGAGATTTTTTAGAGTATGAAGGAATGAGGCAGCCACAGAGACGGATAGTAAAGGAATTTTGATAACTTCTGCTTAAGTAAGAGAGAGAGAGAGAGAGAGAGAGAGAGAGAGAGAGAGAGAGAGAGGATGAAGGTAGAAACGAACGGAAGAAGGGAGAGATGTGCATGTGTACGTAACTGCTTCATGCGTGTGAGTAACTGTGTGCGTGTGAGGAATGGTGTGTGCGGATGTAATCATTTGTGTATGTAACTGCCCGTAAGTGAGGATAACTGCATGTGTACAAGTAGAAGCGTGTGTGTGTGTGTGTGTGTGTGTGTATGTGTGTGTGTGTGTGTATTTTCGCTTAGATGAGTAACTGCCGGTGAATGTACTTTACTGCATCTGCATATGGACTGCGTGTGTGTGGGAGTAAGAGCATGATCGTGTAAGTAACTACGTGTGCGTGCGTTTGCGTGCGCGCATAAAAACCAGCCTAGTGACAGTAATTCACCTGATGTTTTCAACCCGGAG
>JAGKTI010018920.1:0-17347 GCA_018397915.1 Birgus latro | reverse complement strand
CACAGAATCTACGTAGGCATTTCAATATTACAACTTTAGAAAATCTTATGGAAAGAACTGATTACGATGTAGTGTGTGCTTCTGTACATTCTGTCTTGACGTTGTATTCGTAACTGTAGTTCTGTCAGTGTTATGATTTTAGTTCTTTTTCTTTTACTATTATTTTTCCTTTTGTGAACTTTTTAGGGTGTATGTTGTTATTGCATTGTGTCTGTCTGTGATCTTTTCCGTGCATACCGATTGCCATTTTGTTTTACTGTTTGTGGTTTGTATTTGTGTTGTTTTCTTGTTTTAATGATAGCGCCTGCATTTGGATCTTTTTTTTATTATTATTTACTGTGCATGGTTTTATTCTGTGGATGAATATTTGTGGTCAGTATCTATCTGCCTATCTATCAGTCAATACTTCTTGTATTTCACCCTTGCCACTGCGGAACAATTTGTTTGGTGTATGAACGACCTCTTTCATGAAGGTAACGGAAACAATCACCACTAATACCTTACCAGAACATTTTTTAAATTTTGCTCATTTAACTGGAAAATTATTTAATTCAGCTTCAGAGACCCCTAAGTTAACGACCAGTTGTGTCTAATTGTACCAACGCTTATTGTTTACTCACTACCTTCTCCTCCACAGTTGCTCAGTCAGACCAGTTCAAAACCATTAAGGATTAGCAAAGTTCACTGAAGGGCATTCATGTCCAACCAGTCTTATCAACGCTGCTCTAAGTCCAATTTCGCTCATCACATCCATTTAAGATTAATTAATCAGATAGTTTCGGGTCAGATTAATGACTCAGGTACACTTACTGATTCATGTTCAATTAGACCCATTATTTTACATACAAAGAAGAAGGAACCAAAGGAAGGGGGGGGGAATGGACTCAATTTCTGAGATTCATTTATTCTGATATGCCTGGACACATTGTGTTTAAAAGAACGGAGATCATAGGCAGAAAGAAATACAGACAGAGGAAGACAGTTCGATAGCTGACCTGTTGCCTGCATGAAGGACTGGAAGTATAGGTTAATTCTTACTGTAGAGAGTTAGGAATGGGGTCAGAGTTTGCTGCCTGACGGGTGCTACGTGCCTTTTAGGTACAGTCTTGATTTTCACATTCACACAGGCTTCCTTGGACCAGCTCAGATTCGTTCAGATCATTTCAGGTATAGTTAAGCCCATTTAGGCCCAAATCGGATCACGCAGGCTCCTTTCTAATTGCTAAAATTGATTAAGGTCAGGTTAGATATATTATGGTGTTCTTGCTAAATTCATCAATGATCACACCCAAGCATATCAACTCAAGATCAGTTCAGGCAGTTTAAGTTCTCATGTCACTGTAAATTCGTGAAGTGGAAATGGATCCGTATAAATAGAACATATTTATAAAGGCCTGTTGCAAGAAAATCCTCCCTATCAGCATAGTGATATGCTACCCTATGTGACCGTTCATATTTTTCAGGATCTGTCAGGTATATACAACCGGTGAAAGTGAAAATGATTAACCTCAGATTGAGGTTGTTAAGGCTGATGCCAATATTGGACTACATCCATACAGCACACTTATAAACATGTTAACGAATTCTCTTCAGGGCTAAGTTGGGTATGTAAAAAAGTGTGGACGGGATTGGCTTCGATCAGGGTAGGTGTGTGCTATGATAATGAACGTTTCCTCTGTGAGTCTGAATGCTGTGGGCTGGCTAGTCATCAAGGGAGTTATTACCACATCAGAACGGAAATAGGGAGCATCGAGGGACAGAAGGGATCAGTATGCCCTGAAATGGTGATCAAATCAATGAAGACCGTTTCAGGTACTGAATATACAATAATGTGTCCAATTACACCTTCTGAGCAATAGTTGAGATAAAGATATTGATTCAGGTCTTTAAAGGCTGGATAGGGTGGGAGGAGGCAATATAATGGATTGAATGTTTTGACGGAGGATGGCTGGCTATGAAGTGCTGGGACACCCTGTCGATATGAGTGTTATAGATAATCACCTAGTACTTAAGGCAGAATTTATTACAGTCATCACGGTATAACTAAAAGGCGAGGTGGATGATGAAGTGTTGACGTGATGGACTTGGACAGTGGTGGGTAGTGGTACGAGTGAAGTGTTGACAGGAGGGGCTGGAAACTGGGTCGGGCATGGTTGTGGTAATACACCATGTGAAGACGGGCAGCACTGGTTGACTGGTGCGGGTGAGGCAATGGTTCATACTTTCCCTAAGTAGACTCTCACGAAATATTTCTCCATAATTTGAACACGATGGATGTTAGAATGAGTGGATCAGAGCTTGTCATCTTGAAGTGAGTGCAGGGCCTGATTGCTAATGGAATAATCGTGTGCCATTTCACTGTGCAGTACTCAACAGTAACAGCTGGAACAAAATATTATAATAAAATGGAACCGAGACAACTGTCTTCGGAATTTTCATTCATTTTACCAAATGACATTGTGCTTATAAAGTAATATGTCCGTTTTTTTTTTTTTTTTTGGAGAGTATAAAGCAATCACGAGCAGTTCTTATATACAGTGTCTCACGACTCTGGTTCAAACTCTATATCACACGGTAGGCTTTGCTTTAAAGAATGGACGCATTTTCCCCTCAGATTCCTCTCTCTTACTTTGTCCTGTTATCTCAAAAATATTATTCAACTTACACTGATAGTATCGAACTAGAGCAGTGATACATAGTCATCATTAAACCCTTCACTGCATGACGTCTCTTCCAAACTGAATAAAGCCATTTAGTTTAAGGAAAAAATAATGAAATTTCGTGGGTGGGTATGAAAAGGGCAATTACTATAAAATAACGTCAAGATAACACTGATATATAAAACCGTAACGCATGTTTGATACACCTTATCTCATCACACCAATAAACAGTACTATTTTGCTCAGCAGTTATGAGAAACACAACTGCACTGCAAACAATCAGGCAGGTCTATTGTCGTTGCTGAACAAGCTTTGGCTTAAAGACGCTTGGAAATTAATCTTTTGTAACGTAGGATAGAAGTTAATGTTCTCTTATTTACTCGTACTGTCTATGTTTTGAACTTCGAGTTAACTCTTCGGAACACCCCCAACATATTTTTGCTCAACAGAGGTGCGAGCAACACAATGGACCGCAGATTGTTAAACAGCCCAGTGGTGGTTGCTGAGCGAGCCAGGATGGTGTGACTGTGGCTGGGAGGCGCCTCAGCCAGGTCCAACTCCCAGCAGACCGGCGCCAGTCTCTCCACCGTGTACCGCTGGATCTTGCGATGGCAGCAGGACGGATCCGTGGAAAACAAACTTTCCCAGCGTAGGCTTCGCAAGATCCCCAGGGCTATTGAAAGGTGTTGTTTATCACCTGTAATAGACTCCGAAGCACAGCCAGTTAAAGGGGAAAATATTTTAGATGCAATGACTTCTGCTACCGAGCCATCTCTATACAAGGAAACACAAACAGTGTCAACTAGAATGTCACTCAGTAGAGCGCATACCTCTGCCAAGGCCCAACATGCAGCTGGAAAGACTACCCCCTATAAAAGCATATTTAAATCTGCTTGATCCCGAATTTTATATGTATCCGCGTCAAACTGTACACATTCTTAGATACCAACATCCTAAATATGCCTGATTTTTTCATCAAGATCCATACAATATTCACTGAAACACTTACGATAGTGTCGAAAAACGCCCCATCTCGCAATGTGAAAAAAAAGTGATAAAAATTTCCTGGATCGACACCTTTATCCGGATCCGCACCAAAATTTAATGGAGTCTAGTCTGGGTCAAGGCCCATTCTTCTACCAGTTTCGTGGAAATCCGTCCAGTAGTTTTTGTGTAATCTTGCTCACAAACCAACCAACCAATCAACAAACAAACGGACAGGGGTAAAAACACAACCTACTTGACGGAGGTAACAACGCTAATTCAGACAAAATGCAGATACACTGATTTTGTGATTCCCGTTCCATTCAGCTTTGCCAGTACTCCAATATATTCCTCACTACTTTCCACAAATGGTATATCCAGATAAGTCTTCCTAAATTTTCTTGTATAAATGTAAAATACAGTCATTGGCATATGAGGTGTAACGAAGTAACAAAAAACTTTTACTTCAAATGGACATTGAATTGAGATCCCCAAATGCTTAAAGTTCATATTACCGTATTAGATCTGAGAACGCAAGTTTTTGAACAAGTCTCAGTGTTTTGACGATATATAATTTCTGAAGCATGCACGGACTTGGGCAACTAATTACTTAGAAGAAAAGTGCAGGTTGGTTTACCAAAATATAAGGTTTACATATCTCAGTACACTTGCATTTGTTCATATTATCGATATCCTATGATTAAAACAAGTAAAAGAGAAGGACATTTTCATTTTTGTTAACTGCTAAAATGCATTTAATGGTAATTCTAGGAATCATGCCACTCCCCTTTTCGAAGCGCTGGATCCGGCTTGTGAAGTACTGCAGGTAATGTTGACAGTACTTGTATGACCTCTCTGTATCTTCGCTGACAACGTTGACATGTGTTCCATGTTCGACCGTAAAAAAATGAAAGCTTACTTACACGTATGTAAACTCAGAGATAATGTATCTTAATTAACTATATGGCTTTTATGTTTAGGGGACGTTGAGGATAACAGAGTAGTGGTGGAATAATAGTTTTTATACGAAGGGATTGCCAGATCCGAATAAAATCATTTTGCTTTGACTGAAATAAAATAACAGATTATTCGCTATTACCCAAATTGATCTTAATGATTTGTTTTTTTACTATAATTCCTGCTGCAGTTTTACCTATACTTGGTAATATGGGTTGACGTTAGATGGGAAATATTTACAGTTCCCATCATTGTCCTCTGGGGTTAGAAGGTAGAACTGATCTCTTTACATACAAATTTATTTTTCCCTTGTTTTCTGTGCTGTCCTCTATCAAAGATTTTTACTCTATGATTCAGAAGATTTATTTGTAATACACACTGTATTGTTTGGCTAAAATAAAGTGTCTTGCCGAGTATTTAGTTAAGTTCACTCCTGATAGTATTTGCCACTCTTGGAGTTAAAATGGCCGTAAATTATTGATAATGAAATATCTGATTACTAACGACTCATATATCCCCAGGTACAATGATAACTGACCACTTCAGCAATTTACAAAAAATCAGGATTCATTGAAATATTAATCATTCACTGTGATGAGGTACCACTTTTCTGTTACTTCTTTCAAATCACTGCAGCATCCATGGGCCCTAGGCAAACACCCTGTGTTAAACAGGTTAAAATATGCTGATGCAACAAAGTGTAGTGCTTTAAATTGCTGCCACGATACAAGAGAAATTGCGAGCGGTTAAGGTTCCCTATTTTTTTTTTCATAGCAACTTGATAATGTTATACATTGAAAACGGCAGGGAGATCCGCAATATTTCCTTGTCTGCAAGAAAACATTACATGTCCAGTTCAGGTCAGTTTTCTTTTTCTTATGGCATCAAAAATAGAGAAACCTAATCAGATCTTGCTAAGCTGGCCAGTAATTAGCAATCGGGTTAGAAATGCTGGAATCACGCTTTCATATATCGTAATCCCAGACATGTGAAAGAAGTTCTATGGCAACAAAATTTCAATAAAAATTATTAGCATTATTTAGGGGCAGAATCTTTATATAACTGCTTTAGAAATCTGAATCAAGAATTAACTGGTACCATGCTCGAGAAGGTAATACATGTAATGTTTTGGAAACTCAGTGGCTATCGTATACAGATACATTAGCTACTGTTGGCAGTTCACGGAAGTCTATTTTTTAACGGTCTCGCTGTCTACAGCACAATACTGCACTGAACATCTTCATCAGCGACTTCACTTCAATGAAGTATGTTTAATTTTAGTCTTGCTACCGGAAGAGATTTTCTATCAGTAAGGCTGAATATAAAACTATTTAGCCTCACACTACAGGAGGTCTCCCCGGCGCTGAATAGAAACTATATGTATGAATGAGGATGCTATGGGTTGGAGTGATGGCAGCTTGATGGTATGAAGACATGAAAACGATTAATTTGTTGCTATCCCAACTGAGATTAAGGCATCTGGCTATAAACACATCAGTGTTCCTTGGCTGAAGGGGTTAGTCTAGCCCATAAACCTTGCTTTATGAAGGTTATTAGAAAAAAAGTTTTATAATGAGTTGGGAAAAAGAAAACTGAGTGTTTATTATATATTTCACTGTAAACGAATATCACTTACATTAGTACTCTCTTTAATCCCGTTACAGACATGGCAAGGTGATGTTCAGGTTGTAAACGTCTTTAGTATGATGTCTTATACCTGCTGCCTTCATACTATTCAGTTAATTCTGCATGGCATACTGAATGGCTTGCACTTTATCACCAATTACCTGTCCAGAAAGGAGGGACCTATCTAAGATTTAAAATCTTGTGAGACTGGGAGAAATAAAGAAAACATGGCGTATCTTTCCTATTTTCTTTTTTTTCAGTATAAGGAAGAGGGAATCAAATACCAGGAGCCAGCAACATTGTTCCTTCAAAAAAATAAAAATAAAAGCAAGATAACAGAGAGCCAAATTCAAGATATGTTCATTCCGAGAATCCTGGACACAAAGCCTGGAGGTCATAAGCAGCAGGATATACAAACAGAGGAAGACAATTCAAGAGCTGACCTGTTGCATACATGAAGGACTAGGAGTAACTGTTAACATTTGCTCTAGGAAGTTAGACAGAAAATGGATGACATTTGTTGCTAGACATGTGTTATGCGCCCGCCATAGCGATGGAGGGATGAAAGAAGACAGTTCGTAGGAAAACTGACCATTGAAGTAAAAATAGAAAAGAGATAAAAATGCAACAGTGTAGCAAAGAGACAGAGATGAAAGGAGCCAGTAACAGCAGGGTAGTTAATAAGATGAAAAGGTTGTGACTCCACAATGTTAAGAAGAGGTGTATGTGGGAAGCATCCCCATACATCAGAGTTGTACTCTACACAGGGGTGAATAAGACCCATGTACAAAAGTCAGCAACTATGTAGGGGTAAAGAAGGCACAACTGGCTCAGCACGTCTAATCTCTTGGAAGCAGATTTCGTAATAGCGGTAATATGATAATTCCAACATAAATCCCGAGAGAATGAAACCTCGAGTATGTTCGGCAATGATGAAAGATTGAGTTGGAGATTGTTAAAAATTAGATTCTGCCCGGTTGAAAGATGGAAGAACTGTGTTTTTTTTAAGCATTAAAAACAACAAGATTACTTTTACCCCAATCAGAGACATCAGCCAATGTCAGTGTGACATAGCCTCATTCCTTGTCTGCTGGAGTAACTGCTGAGATGGATGCTGTGAGAGGCGGATGGAGAATTGAAGGCTGAAGTCATCAGTGTATGAGTGGATAAGGTTAGATGCGCAGTTTAAATGGTCACTGATGAATACAACGAGAGCAGGTGGTAGGACAGAGCCCTGAGGAACGCTACTATTGATGACTCTAGGACAAGAGTGTCCATTTACAACAACACCTATAGAATGGTTCAGAAGCAAGCTAGAGATGAAGGCACACAGGGCAGTTTAGAAATTAAAGAGTTATGCCACGCTTGGTCTTGAAAGTCTTTGAGATGTTAAATGCAATGGGAAAGCTTTCGCCAAAGACCCAAGAGAAGGATGGCAAGTAGTCTGAAAAAAAAGATGAGAAGAACGTTAGTGGAGCATCCCTGGCAGAACCTATACTGACGATCGGAAAAAAAGGTCGTGATAGGACAGGTGCTTTAATACATTCTTTTTATTTAGAATAAATTTTTAAAAATTAGAAGTACAGTATGTTACCGAAACTGGATAATAGGGTCCTGGCAATGGTCACCCTTATTTGGGAAAGGCTGATTGAGAGCAAACTTCTTGTAATGCCGTAATTTTAAGGGTAATTTAAGTGTAGCATAAGATAGTATTGTCTATCTATCTATCTATTGCCAGACGCCTCAATCCCGAACGGGGTGGCCACAAACAAATCGCCTCCATGTCACTCTGTCCCCTGCCATTTCACTACCACGCTCCCAACTCACACCCCCCTCTCTCATATACCTCTCCACTCCATCCCTCCATCTCATCCTCGGCCTCCCCCTCCCTCTCGCCCCCTCCACCTCACTCACATACACCCTCCTCGTCAATCTTTCACTCCCCATCCTCTCCACATGCCCAAACCACCTTAACGTGTTTCTCCTAACGCTTCCCATCACGTCCTCAACCACACCACAACGCTCTTTCACTTCCTCATTTGTTAGTCTGTCTCTCCATGTGACTCCACATGCTCCTCTCAAATAACTCATTTCCACTGCTCTCACTCTTGACTTCTGTCCTTCCAACAGGGTCCAAGCTTCACTTCCATATGTCAGAGTTGGTATCACAATACTGTCATGTAACAACTTTTTCACTTCCATGCTCACCTCCCTGTTTCTTATCACTGCTTTCAACGAACCAGCAACCTTCCTTCCCTGCTGTACCCTTTCGAGCACTTCACCCTCCAGACTACCATCCTTACTCATCACACTGCCCAAGTACTTAAATTCACTCACATTCTCCATTTCCTTCCCATCCAATCTCACTGTACACTCACTGGCTTCACTTCTCTCGAAGACCATCACTTTACTCTTCCCCACATTCACCTTTAGATTCCGTTTCTTACACACTCTCCCAAACTCATCTACCAAGCCTTGCAGCTCCCCTTCGTCTTCACTCAACAACACAGTATCATCTGCAAACAACAGTACAGGTAGTTTCCAAACACTGCCCTCTCTCACTAGGGCCGCTCCAACATCCACTGCCCGACCTTGTATCTCTTTTATAACCCCATCCATGTACAGATTGAACAACCATGGAGACATGACACATCCTTGTTTCAATCCAACTTTCAAATGGAAAGATTCACTCAGTTTGCCATCCACACGCACTGCAGCCTTAGCACCCTCATACATACTCTTCACTGCCTTCAACAACTTCCCATCCACTCCATATATTCTTAGTACCTTCCACAAACCTTGTCTATCCACCCTGTCATATGCTTTCTCCAGATCCATGAAGGCTGCATACAACTTCTTGCCCTTCTCTAGAAACTTTTCCACTACGGATCTAAGAATGAATATCTGGTCTCTCCCAGGGAGAGAGGAAGAAGGAGTGAAGAGCACGGTGGGAGACAACGGGCAGGCTCGCGACAGTTAACCAGCTCTAGACACTCTCTCTTGTGTGACAGACTCATAACTCTAAATATTGGTAAACTCTAGCATATATAACTTGTATATTATAGGAGACTAGAGAGAGTGAGAGAGAGATAAGGAAGTGGAGATATTGCAAGGAGTTACTTGACCAGTCCAGGAAGTGGCAAACTTTACACTTTCTACCGTGGGAAGCTGACACATACATACACACAAACGTACACACATACAGTGTTCTAGAAGGTTCTGAGACACGCATAGTCCACGTGATGAGGCTTTCCTTAGACCAGAGTGAAAAGGACGAGATTCAGATTGACAAGAGAGAGCAGGGAGAGAGGAAGAAGGAGTGAAGAGCACGGTGGGAGACAGCGGGCAGGCTCATGACAGTTAACCAGCTCTAGACACTCTCTCGTGTGTGACAGACTCAGAGTTAACATTGAGAATAAAACTGCAAGCAACCCAAATTTCATCTTTAATTCTTCCCATCGTTGACAACAAGTGAACTGAGGTTATATCTACAAGTCAACAAATTATAGACCTACAACCGCCTTGGCTGCGGCTACAACAGTATAAGTTAGTGTAAGTGTAGAGTAAGTGTAACCTTGAACCCTAAATTTTTTTTTTTGTCTACGCAGTGCAGTGGTTGACTGTTGGATTCCATACGCAAGATTAGTCTTTGATAATATTCATAGTGAGTGAGACTCTATTAATAGTAGAACTGGATCGAGCAACTATGTAAATGTGGTTGGCTTTGTACATGTCGGCTAGCCAGTTCTTACCAGTTAAGCATAACATTATAACCTTGGTCAAAGTTTAATTATCGCGAGTGTCTGTCTACGGACACTAATCCAGGAATTTGTATGTCAGTGTAAATGATATCCCCCCTTTGTACTATGTAGTGGCGAACTGACGCTTGTCTGGGTCCTGATTGTTGATAATAGCCATTTGTAATCGCGAAACTTGCATTATTGGCCTTGTGTTGCAAGTTATAAATCCAGCATAGCATTGCGATAAGTTGTTCAAATTCTCATTCATTTCGGCATCGGTATAATTATAGATTCCGTACACTTGTCACAAAATTTTAAACATCGTCAGTCAATCCATCCGTGTGGGTCGAGTGTAAACATATTTTTCGTATCCCTTGGTAGTTATTGTAAAGACACTAATGTTGCTGAGTGATCAATCGAAGTCGTAGCCAGTTCCCGATATTAGAACAACTGAGGCTATATAAGATTGTGAGTAGCACATAGAGGCGTCACTCCCCGTCGCTCTTCTGGTGTTAAAGGTTAGTGTCTGCATGCTAGAAATCCCCCCCCCCCCACCCCTTTGTTCCTATAATGTAAATCCTCTCATACATTAATAAGTTGACTTGTTGATATCCCCTAAACCCCAATCCTTCGTCACCCCCTGTCGCTCTTTTGTGTTATAGATTGTCGCTACCACTTCATATTGTCTGCCAAACGAGTGTTGAAGCCGCCCGGCTTACTCTGACTGCCTAACGCCAACTTACACTGAAATTCAACCCCCCCCCCCTCTTTCTGATTCACGTAATCCGAGCGGTCGCTGGCTGGTCCACTAGAATATTCTATCCTCTTGTATATCGTGCTTATTTAGATAGGATTTTGAGTCTGCGTATATTTAGCCCTAGAAGACTATGAATATTAATCCCCTTTTGAGTACTGTTCCTTTTACATAGTTCCTCTCTGAATATTGTATTAACTTAAGTATGATAATCGAGTTAAATTGCAAATTCAGGCCCGAAAGAATACTCTGTAGTGGTAATATCTCAGTGCCACTTCCCGAAGAGTCCGTTTGAGACCGCGGGATTGCTGGGTTCACGTGTGACAGTATTATTTTGAATATTAGTTTAATTTGTGAAGATTCATGTTCCCGGAGGTGAGAAATCTAGTGTAACAGTGCCATTTTGTGTGTTGATTCAGTAGAGGAGATTATTGTATTCGTGGATGATAATATCGATTGGAGTATCCATACAATTGTGAAGGACACTATATTAGTGTGTGATAATATCATCCTATTATCCAAATGTGAAGGACACTCTATTAGTGTGTGAAAATATCAAGCTGAGTATCTATACAAATGTGAAGGACACTTTATTAGTGTATGATAATACGACTCTGAGAATATTGTTAAGTTATATATTAGTGTGCGATAATCTCATTCTAAGTATTTATTCAGTTGGGAAAATTCATACTCATGCTTATCTGTTTCTTTCGAGTTCTGACTTACTAGTGAAGAACTATTCTCTTGAAAGTATTAATTCTCATTGTTCTTAGCCTGCCTACTGATATTCTTAGTGCTAAGAGGAATTTATCTTTCAGTTCCTAGTAATTCATGGTCTATAGAATAATCAGGTTTTCTTTTGTTCTCGTTATTTGTTGCTTCCTCTGTGTGTTTATTATTAGTAAATATTAGGTTAAGTCTTTGAGTTTGAGCTGTACCATCCCCTAGGGAGAATCAATCGTGAGACGAGTGGTCCGCAAAGTGCGCTAATATCTTATTACTCACGCACTCTTTAATAAGACCTTGCTACCCAATTTCTCTTAATCTCAGAAGTATTAAAAATTCTTCACCAATTTTTCTGGTGAAATAAACTCCCAGTATTATGCTGGGTGGTGGCAGCATACTCTCTAAGTCTCTGGACTATTAGACCAGCTTCAGCAAATTTCCCAGTATTTCATAAGGGCCAAAGTTTTGAGCCCTACACTGGTGACTAAAGCGGTTGGATTGCTAATTCCCCATCATCACACGAGTGTCAAAAATTCTCGTTGTTACATTCCAACAAGAAGGCAAGATACAAGTTGATAGACAAAGGGAAAAGAGTTTACCAAGGCAGGGTGGAAGTACAGAAACACAGTTCTTGAGGACAATAGGATATGCCCCATGAGGCCCATATGCCTTGTTGGTATTAATGGCAGCAATGGCGTTAAACACATCAGCTGAAGAACTTTTAACCCTCCACTTCCCATTGACGTATATATACATCGGAACGTTTTGTCATGCTCAGTCCCTATGATTCATATAAACGTCCTGCAATTGCAATGTCCATCATTTGCACATTTTTCAAATTTCGCACATGATTTTTGGTATGTATACACGGGACAGCTTCCTCCCCCAGACCCTGCGTGCACCCTTGTCTCATTCACTCACCTTTTAGCAGTGACCCAGAGCAGAAATGGCATGCCAAGGTCTCTCTGACAACGAAATTGAAGCTGCCCTTGATGCCTTCACAGGCAACAGTGATTCTCCAATAGATGACGATGTGGAGTATAAAGGATATGTGTTGCTTGACAGTGAAACAAGCATCAGTGATGAGGAGGTACTGTCACCAAAAAGGTGCGGTATGTCACGTACTGTAAGGAGAGGGAAGGCCAGCCTGGAACCCATACACATGCAAACACATCTCTCCAGTCCAGAAGGGTCTGACGAGGATGAGGACAAGGACAAGGACGGCACTGTAGGACTCAGTGTTTCCTCATGGGTGGGGTGGGAGAGGATTTCGTTGCAGGGAGCTGAAGGCACAGCGAGGAGGAAAACAAAGTATGAGGCTAGTGCTTTGTCTTGGGAAAGCGTGAGTGGTGGGGCAGGAGTGATAGGTGAAAGGGAAAGTGGTGGTGGCAGGGGAGCAGCTCCCAGGCAAGCAAGTGGTGCACCTGGGCAGGAGGCAGGTATGGCAGAGCTGTGCCCTACCATCTCTTTCTCCCCGCAAGATTCCCGCGCTTCCTCCCCACAGCCCCGTGATGTGGGGAAAGGAAGGAAAGGGAAGGGAAAAGGGAAGGGAAAAAAGAGAGGGAAGAGGAACGTGAGTAGGGAAGGGCATCACTCTCCACCTCCCCAACCACCTCCACCACCCTCTCCTCCACACCTCAACGAAGGCGACGATGGAGATGAGGCTCGAGACGTTGGTGTGTCGTGAAACTGGGAAGATGGGAGTGACTTCATGCCCATCATTCACCCCTTCATGACGGAGTGGCGGTCTGGCTGCATGACTCCTAAAATCCATGCAGGGTCCACCAGGGTGGATTTCTTCCACCTGTTGTTTGGTGAGGAGTTTGTGGAGTGGATTGTGGAGCAGACAAATTTATTTATAAGCTGGCAGCTCAATGAAAATGAGCATCAAGGTACGATGAGCTGGCATTTCCAACAATATGACTACCCAGTAAACCTAGGTAAGATGTTCATCTTTTTGGCCCCGGTTCTCTTGATGGGTATTGTATGGAAAAAAGAAATTCCGGTTATACTGGTCCACTGGTCCAATTACCAACACACCTTTCTTTGGGAAGGTAATGAGTCATAATCGATTCCAGCAAATTCTCAGCCACCTCCACTATTACGATGCTGATGACCCTGCTAATGCTGATAACACTGACAAAATGCGGAGAATTGATCACCTGTGTGAAAAGTTCCGCTCATCCTTCCATCCTTTCAGAGACCTTGTCATAGACTAGAGTCTTAAGTTGTGGAGAGGCAATATTTCTTTTCGTCACTACATCCCCAGCAAGAGACACCATTTTGGGTTCAAGATCTTTGTTATGTGTGACTGTAAGACTGGTTATGTGCAAGACATAGTCTTGTACACCGGTGCACAGACAGAAATTATAGAAGATCGAAGTATTGGACTCTCTGGGGTCGTGGTGAAGGCAATGATAGAGGAGTACCTTCATCGTGGTCACGTCTTGTACCTGGACAACTGGTACACTAGCCCCCTTCTTGCTCGGTACCTCCACCTCCTCGACACCAGAGTCTGTGACACAGTCAAGAAAAACCGTCGGCACATGATAAAGGTTGGGAGGAAACTCGACAAGAATGAGGTGGTTTTCTTCAAGCCGAATAACATCCTCGCCACCATATGGAACCACAACAGAAAAGTTTGCCTCCTGTCGACGGTACACAGTCTTCTCATGCACCGCACAGACTCCGTGGATTACCGCAGTGAGAGGAGGCACTACGTTTGGAAATCAGAGTCGGTACTGGACTACAATAACAAGATGAGGCAAGTAGACCAGTCTGACTGCATGATTTCCAGTGTGGAGTGTACCAGGACCACGACGAAGAGGTGTAAAAACCTAT
Source organism: Birgus latro (assembly GCA_018397915.1). Taxonomy (NCBI): domain Eukaryota; kingdom Metazoa; phylum Arthropoda; class Malacostraca; order Decapoda; family Coenobitidae; genus Birgus; species Birgus latro. The sequence continues at coordinate 3,059 of JAGKTI010018920.1, read as the reverse complement.
TTTTCCACTTGCTCGAGATCACAGTACTCTATACATGCTACCTCCATGCCGTGGCAGCGGGAACCTCTGAGACATACGAGGTCTCATGAAATTATCAGCAAATATGCACAGGACAGGCCCGACCACCACACCTGCCAATCCACTGCCGCCCAGATTCTCCTACGCCTCACAGGACGCCACTTTCTCAGCACCCATCCCCCCTCAACTGAACCATCCTAAACCCCAGTGCTGCTGTCACGTAGGCAGGCACTCTAAAGCAAGACCAGCCACTCAGAGAAAAGACACGAGGTACGAGGACTGCAACGTTGGGTTGTGCCTTGAGCCATGTTTCCAGGAATACCACACCGTGTTACATTACTGATACTGTGTGTGCTTGTGATAATATGACGCTCACTGTAATAGTAAGGCCTGTACATATGCGATAATATGATGCCCAGTATAATAGTAAGGCCTGTACATATGCGATAATATGATGCTCAGTATAATAGTAAGACCTGTAAATATGTGACAACAGTTATATAAAGTGGAAATGGGTGTAATGTTAATGGAAAATATTACATAAATTGAAAAAGAGAATGTAAATTGTAACAACAGTCATACCGAGTTCACTCACTATGTAAATATGCGCTAATATTACTCTGAATATAACTATAACTCCTATTAATATGTGATAACAGTTATGTGCAGTGGAAACGGGTGTAATGTTAGTGGAAAAGTATTATATAAGTTGAAAAATAGAACGTAAAATGAAACAACAGTCATAGTGAGTTCGCTCACTATGTAAATATGTGTTAATACTACGCCAAAAATATAATCGCTAAATATATAATCGTAAGGCCTGCAAATATGTGATAAGTTATATAAAGTGGAAACGGGTATAATGTTAGTGGAAAAGTATTAGGTAAAATGAAAAAATGAAATGTATGTTAAAACAACAGTCATAGCGAGTCATATGTTCAAGAAGTTGGCGATTTTCAGGTGATCGGTCAATGGAGCAACACTTATTTTGCCTATATTTTTGTGTGAAAACAAATATATTCTTGTACTACATGTTATTTTGTACCAGGTTAATAAATATCTACCTACTCTGAGTGATTTCCAATACGTACCCCAACCATAGAAAACAGGACGGTAGCAGTGCACCTCCAGAGAAAACGGTACCAGGTGCACAGAGGATCACCGGTTTAGACCACTTCTAGGCTCAGATGAGCACTTTCTTTGTAATTTGCCATCATTTCTCACCTAAAGCGGAGGATTGAGCCAAAAAAAAAGAAAAATAAATCTGTCACAAGTGGGTTGGGTCAGTGGTGAAAAATCTGCCAGGACAGTGGTGGGTTAATGAAGGCTGAGATGTGGAAGTAATGGAGGAAGATCTCCAGAATTATCTAATGAGGAACTGGAGGAGAAAATCTGGGCAAAGAGTTCTGCTCTACAGCGCCAGTAGAGCGGAAAAAAGGAGGGAAGGATGATGCAGTAAAGCTGATAGAATGGTTTTTGGCAAGATGCCAGAAGGGATGAGAAGAACTGAGTCAAAAAAATAAGAGCATTTAGTAATAAATTATTTTTAGCAAAGTGAAGGACATACTCAGCACGATTCTTGGCAAGTACATAAGAGTGATGGGATTCAGGGGTGGGTTGGCTCAAGAACCTTTCGTAGGCTTTCATCTAGTGGACAACATTAAATCAAGTGTGAGTAATCCAAGGTCTTCATGCATTAGTCACAGGATAAAAGAAAGTAATGTATGCTTCCATGCCCGAGAGAATTACCTCTGTAATGTGCAAGGCAAACTCAGGAGGCTCTCAGTCATGGATGCAAAATCATTCCAGTGAAAATCAAAGACGTACTGCCTGAGGGTCTCCCAATCAGCAGCTCCACAGTGCCACAACCATCGTTTCTTGGAAGCGTCCAAAGGTCTTACTGGTGCAATAGGACACGATAAAGTGATAGGGCTGTGATCAGAGGAGCTCAACGAGAGAAAAATTAACAGTGTAAAAAGAAAGATTAGTTGTAAGGAAAACCACAAGGCAGTCAGGGATACGAGTAGGGTGCTGCACAAGCTGAAAGGATACAAAAGATGTAGGCTTGTTAACCTGGTGGATCATTGAAACAAGAGGAGAGCCATAAGTGGTGGTGAACACTGAAATTACTTAGAATGGAGATTTCAGAGAAAGGAGAAATTGATATCATGTGTTCAATCTCAGAAGTAAGATAGTCAAGGAATTTTAAATAGTAATTCAGGGGATAAGTGAACAACACAGATATATTTAGCCAGACAATGACAGGATAGCCGAAGCCAGAGAGTAGATAATTCAGAAGATTCAAGTTCAGCAACACAACAGCAAGGTATGTTGTATATTTAGTTTGGTGTTAACAGTTAGAGGAAGTTGTATAAGAGAATAAGCTGGCGTAGTTTCTCTGTTACTGAAACACTTATAAAGTTCAGCAAAGGGGGATGGTCAGAAGCTAGTCCCGCTAATGAAACAGGAGCTGCAGCTCTCCTGGTCATCTGCTTTTCATCCATCTCTGGACGCCCTGTTCGACTGATGCTACAGTCTGCTTGACGTTATAACCTAACTCCTCTTTCTAATTTCGCACGGAAAGAAGAAACGAAAAGTTATACAATACCTGGTTCCAGGTGTTTGGAAAACTTTATACTGAATTGAAGTATATACATCATTTAGAGATCTCGAGAAGAATAAATTGAAAAAGTGATCATACTGGTAAAAACCCTCAGGTAATTATGCAGCTCCCAGTTGAATATCAGTCGTCTGCCATTACCGGCAATCGAACAGCAGAGTTATCCCGAGCATGTGAGGCTGAAGGGTACAGACATTAACACTTAGGTTCTTATGACTCACTAGCATCTGGATGAATATCGGTTGCCATCAGTTAGAATTAGAGTCCTAGAGTTGTGCTGACAATGAGAAACATGAAAACGATGTAGACTTGTTCAAGGATCATTAGTGAATGGTGACTGGAGCCAAGATTAGCCGAGAAAGTAAATATAATCCTTCAAAACAATGACGTCTTTGAAAATATATTATCGCTTCTGTAACAT
>JAGKTI010018919.1:0-17347 GCA_018397915.1 Birgus latro | reverse complement strand
TGAGTGACCTTGGAGATAGCACCAGTGTGACTGCTGATCCATCCTGTGCAAAGATGATCCATTCCAGAAACCTCGAACGTGCACGAGTATTTGACGTTCTCCACCCTATCAACAGAGCTATCAGTAATAGTGTTTTTTTCACGATACGATCTGGTGCATGTCACTGAGAATAGGTCGCAGACTGTAACTGATCAAGCACCACCAAAAGTGACCTTCTGGGTTCCCTCTGCCTGGGGGGAGGGGGAGAATGTACCACAAGGGGTCTGCAAACGATTCTAAATGGAATGGCACTGTGGCAGGAACTTTGCCTTTCCTCTGCACTAAACTTCCAAGGAATGACAGGACCAGGGACTCGATTCTGGAGGGTCATCCTTTTCCTTTCGGAACTGATGATAGTGGCCCAGCAAGGTTAGTACTGTCTAGACGAGGAGGCCCATAGTGTGCAGAGCATATCCTTATCATTCAGCAGACAGCCTCTCAAAGATACACAGCACTGATTGGAGCTTCTTCGTCACGGAGTTGGTGAGGCATACCTTGCCAAATTGAAGTGTACTTAGGCACACCCTTTGCAGTTCCCTGAACCACAGTTTTATGGGCCACCGAGGTGTTATAAATTTACATTGTTCTCTCTCTGGAGAATCTGAGCTTGCGATCTACATTGAGAAGAGCTTGGATTGTTGGTGGAGAAAACAGGTAAATGAACATTCACTTCATCCAGTCCTCCTTCAACATATTCCGGGTCTCCTGCCGGTGTACAATGTGTTCGCATAGCTAGAAGAATAACTTCATCGTCTCGTTGGTGGTAAAGAGGTCCGCCTGCAGGCTGCCCCACCTGAGAACCAGTAAGTTGAATACACCTCTTCTTGAGAGTCTGTTCAACTGAAGCTGACTTGAACCTGAAGAGTGCATTGGCCCACTGGTTCTCTTTCCCCAGAAAGTTCTGAGCTTACAGGTACCAGTGGTGACAGTGGGTGAGCCGCAGAATTCCCTCTGTCTTTGCTGGCAGGGGCGCTGACCTCGACATACCTTGCTTCTTGATGAAATGTGGTGCTGCTTGGTTTCCATTTTGAACCCGACTGCTGTCCCTGGCTTGGGTTGGATCTCCAATAGAGCTACCCACAGCTCCCTAATGTTTGTGCTTGGCACGCTCTCTCTATGCCAGGGCCCCTTGACACTGGTACCCCTATCATGTCTCCATGCTCCTGTCCAAGTCTGAGGCGTTGGTAATGATTGTTAGCTGAGGCATATGGGGCAGCCCTGGGATCCAGCTGGTGAGGGATTCTGGCACCAACCATCGTAGTAACAGTTTCCTCAGGCCGACGGGAACGGGACAGACCTTGTTTCAATTATTCTTCCTGCTGAGATTGCCATATTTATTTCCCGTGCTAGGCGGTGATGGTACAACCTGCCTTGGGGAAGGACATCCACCACGAAGTTTAGTGTCCAAAGCAGATACTCCCATTGTCTTCGTGACACCTTGTTGGCATGACTGTCTGGAACAATTTTCCCTGAAGGCAATGAGCATTGGCCGGGTAAAGGCATACTAGAGCTTATCTTGTGTCCCATCCCAGGTGTAACCAAGTTACTTGGAGGGGACAAGGAAGATTTTTCCATTTTGATTTTATAGCTAAGCTCTCTGCTGCATTGATTTCCCGGAGTGTATGCTTGTGACACTCCTCTTTGGTGGCCATTGGAGGAGCCCTGTCATAGTGATACATTACTACACTGATTTCCTCTGATGCCTGAAGATGTACCAGCACCTTTATTAGTCAGACGAAGATACGAGGAGCTAGTCAGAGAATGAAGGATAAGCACATGAACTGATAACTCACTTCCGCTACCCGAATTGCTAGGAATTTTCTGTAATGCAGATGGGTGGGAGTTTATCAGTAGGCTTCATACTGAGGAAGCAATAGCGCTCAATTCGTTTTAAATTTATATTCTAATGTTGCTCTTATAACTCTCTTTATGGTGTTTCTCACTTATATTTGTCGTTTAGTTTTGGAGTGTTCTATGTCTCCTCCTATTATTGATTTTACATTATGCTGACCTTTTTACAGTTTTTGTGTTAGGCGGCATATGACCCTTGCTGTTGCGCCGCCAAGTCAATTTCATTCATTCATTAATTCATTCAAGCGCTTCTTCAGGGAAAGATAGGGCAGTCATTGCAGTACTGTAAGTGTCTGTGATGACTTTATCATGGATCATTGAATGCCCTGCTCTCATCTGCACCTTCGTGAGCTGGATAGGGTGGTACTGAATTTATGTGGTTTCCAGCAGGGTTAAGACCCTTTGTAGTTTGGTGGACAGCATTCTAATAACAGTTTGTCTGTCTGTGAAAGCCTTGATGGATGTGCTTTGCAAAAGCATATTTCTATTCTTTGAGAATTATGGGCAATTAAAAAACAAGGGGTCCTTGCCAGGTCCAGCTATCCCATCCTCTTCGTTCTCCTACCCCTGTGGAGGTAATGCCGCGTAGTTGTTGATGTGGGGGTGGGTTTTGCTCATCTGCTGGACCAGATAATCTGGCTGGGACCCTCTGTTGAGTGATTGATAAGAATCCAGAGACAAGGCTCAGGAGGAAAAGGGACTTGGGAAGTAACAGCGTTTGGTATCCTGGCTGAATTGTAGTTAAGCAACTGTCTTTTGTAGAGTTTTAAGTGGCTCCACGAGTTAAACTATGGTAGGTGCAGAAGTAACGGCATGGAAGTAGGGTGAGGTCGATCAGTGAGCTGAGCAAGACTGTGAACAGTTGTAGAGCTTCATTTTCCACACCACCTTCTGCTCCGGGACAGGCATGTGGTGACAAGTGGTGGAGAGAGTGGTGGATTGCTGGCACTGTCTCTCCATCTCCTACTCCACCATTCTTTGCATTCTTTGTCTGTTCCCCTGTCTCTGCAATGGTCTAGGCAATGGTGTAGTTGGTGAATGAGTGTGTCGTGGTCTTCACTCATCCATCTCAAAGCACTGGATGGCTGGAGGAGCCAGGTGATAAATTTTCATGTCATTCCACCAGGTGCTCAGGCATTGCATTGACAGTGGTGGTGCCTTTCCCTCTGTTTGTGCCTCTTTAGGCCAGGGTGAGGTGTTGACATAGGGAACTGTCACTGAGCACTGTTTATTGGCAGAAACCAAGACTTGTGGCCATCCCACTATCCTCTCACTTCAGCCAGCATCCCCTTTCGCCAGTTGAAAGCTACCCAATTTATGGCCTTCTTCCAAAGAGCTGTCAGGTAGTTATACTCCAGGAGCTTGTCCAGGTTAGGAACAGTAGACAGGGCATCCCACCATAGCCGGCAGTCACAATGCTGAGGATAAAAGACATTGCCCTCCATACACGGAGCATGAGATGCACATAGCATATGGCTGTCCCCAGTTAGACTTCCAGAACACTGCCTGAAGGAGCATGCCAGCTGTAGAGGGAGATCACTGGCCTGAGACAGAGAGATACAAGGATGTTTGAAACAGATGACTGCTGCCTCTTTCCCTTTCTGCTGGCACTCCCCACCTGGGACTAGGGAAAATTTCACACAGCATAACCTCTCTAGCTGCCTCCCCGCTGAGGAAGGTAACCTTTACATGGTGGCAAGGCTCAATGTCTGGCTAGCTTTACCATCTGCTCTGGCGCCGTGCCTACATTTGTAGGGTTCAGCATCTGTAGGCACCCCCCCCCCCCTGCGTCACTGATAGAGGAACCAAGCTGGTGACGTTGCTCGTCCCTGCCCATCCTCCACCTTGGGTGGGGTTTTCACCTCATGTGTTTGTCGTGCATGGCGTCCCGTAATGCTAGGAAACGTGATTCCTGGAGGTTGAGTAATGCTGCATGATACGACCTGCTGCTAGCAATACACCTCGTTGGTTTCCTATTCTGACTAGACAGATGGCCTGCTTGGACCCGACCAGATCAATCGTCTGGTCACTTGTTGGCTAGGGTCAAGTGGGCACTGGGGGTCCTAGTGGCTCCTATTGTCCTGAAGTCATCCTTGGTTGGGTCGTCTGGTGGTTACCTTCATAAACCCCCACACTGCCTCTGGGGTTGCCAGTGGTATTATTCCTGGCATATAACCTCCCCCTGTTGGGCTCCGTAGTGGGTGGAGAGGAGAGGGAATTAAGTATTTGATCGAGCTAAATGGTCATCTCACCAGATAATACTGTCGATCAATCTGCATCTGCTCCAACTCCTTCTGTACCAAGGTCCCTCATTACCACTCTGGAGCCGTTCAAGGCCTCTAGGTACTTTCCTCCCTTGCCACAAAGTTTAGCTAGGCCTGGAAGGTGTTCATGTTGCGTTGGTGGTGGCTGAGATTAGACCCAAAAGAAACAGTGCCCACTTCATACGCGAATATCTCATACTGAAATCATCTGTGGGTAGGTCAGTGCTAGATACTTATATTATTTTGTTTGACAGTGCCATTGTGTCTGCATTTTGCAGAGAACTTAAAATCTCTTCACACGGGGGTGAGAGGCTCTTTTTTACGGATTCCTTTCGAGAGGAGAGCTCCTGATTACTAGCTCTGACCTCTTGTATCTAGTGCCAATGTTACCTGTTTTCCTCGTGCTACCTATAACTAATGTAAGGGTGTCATTTTTTCCTGTGAACTCCTCTGATGCTCAGTGGCATGGTTGTTGGAGGAAGTGTGATCTTTTGGTGTGGTGAATGTTTCGCACCTGCAAAAGAAAAAAAGGTGGCGTTTTGACCCTTATCAGACCTTGTTCCTGACATTTGACAAGTTAACTTTACCTACATCTCTGAAACTGGCCTCGCTGTCACTTCCTGTGAAGCCATGTGTGCCGACCCCAAAGCGATGTTTACACTGTCAGGGATATGGACATGTTAGCCAATTTTGCTGCAGTGAACAGGTTGGCCTTCCTTATGTCTCTGTCTCCTGTGGCGAACCAAGGCATACGAGTGATCGTGCAGTACCCCTTAAACGCTGTCACTGTGGGAGTCCTCATGCTGTAAATTTTACAAACTGTCCCCACTACTAGCAGGAGATTTTGTCCATTCGTACACATGAGGGGGTTTCATGTCCGGATGCAAGGAAGAGAGCCCAGACTCACTTCTTTCAGCCCAGGGTTACTTATGCTGCTGACCTTTCTGGAGTCCAAGCGAGCCGCCCTGTGTCTCAAAAGCTGCCTTGACCCGTTCCATTGCCCACTTCTCTGTCTGGTGATTTGCCTGGCGCTGTCTCTAAGGTGGGCACTGTGTGTGAGACGTGTTTGCTGAGCCTCTACTCCGCCTGTTTCAGCCCCTACTTAGGTGGCTGAGGGTTTGCTTATTTCCGGGTGGTAGCGGTTGTCCACGTTGACGTGTCTTCTTGTTCTGCCATATCCACCATGCACAAAGTACCATCTGTACCTGACAAAGGTCACCATGATTCTTCAGAGTCCTGTGAGCATGAAGACCATCCACCTAAGGTCTTTGCTGTGGAACTTTGTGTCGATCTCTCTCCAGTTCCCTCTTTCCTAAGAGCTCTTGGGTCTAGCCAGATGGAGATTGAAGTTGATGGTTCAGCTTTGGTCCAGTCCCAAACTGGGAATGGTGTTGCACAGATCGTTGGTGCTTCAGCTCTGTTTCATAAGTCATGGTCCTGTGGACTCTGCTTCTACTTTTGGGACTTTTTGTGGTGGCACTGGCCGTCCTACATCATCCAGGGAGGCCTCCAAGCCACCTTCCAAGCAAATTTGCTTCCAACTCAAAGGAGGGGTGTTGTAAAATTTTCTTCTTCCTCGTCTTATATTTGCCTTCAGATGTGCGGCATAGGGTGCCAGCTTATGTCACTGGGCCGTCTATTCTTAAAGGCCTTCCTAATCATGAATCTAAACCCTTCTATCTTATCAGAAGTTCTACAGTCCTGCACCTTAACCTGATCTTCCGCTATGGGTTCAATCATTCAATGAGATTATTGGGGTTTATGTGAAGCCTGGGAGGAACTGTGTCATCTCGTTGCACAGTTTTCTCCTGTATCTAGGGATAAACAGGAGACCATGGTTGGTGATACTGTTCTTCCCGGTCCATGTGGCTACCATGCCATTTATTCTAATCCTGTCCAAGGCCAAGATCCTCATGGATAGGCTCCTATCTTCCTTCGGGAGGATATTCCATTCACTTGTCTGGGCGATTTCGCTTCCCTACAGGCTGTTGCTCTCCATGTGTTTTTGCATCAGCAGTATAGGGTTTGTAGTCATTATTTTCCTCCTAGTAATGCTGTCGAAAGGCTGGATCTGGAAAACCTTATTGATGTACTTCCTTCTCCCTTTCTGTCACTAGGAGATATGAATGGTCATCATCCACTGAGGGATGACAGTAAGACCAACCCTCGGGGTGTTATGTTGCCTTCCTTAGTGGAAGAGGAGTTAGGTGTTTTAATCACCAGTTCGATTACTTATTCCCATAGTCAGACTGGAACTATTTCTGCTGTTGATTTGTCTTACTGCTTATTTGATGCTATTTTTTATTTTATCTAGGAAGTGTTGCCAGACCTGAATGGCAGTGACCATTTCCCATTACTTATAACTGCTGCTGAGGGTGGACCTCAGCCTCATCTTCCTCTCAGGTGCGTTGATAAGCTGGCTGGCCACTTTTCATGGAATTAAATTCCATTGCCCATTCTGTCAATGAGTTTGGCGGTATTACTGAGGTGGTGTCTTATTTCACTGACGTGTTTCACTCAACGCCCTGTTATCTATTCCAAGAATGAGGGGTCATTTTCTAAAATGTCTGGATCTTTGGTGAAACTTTGAGTGCAGTTCCGCAGTGAGAGCCAAACAAGACGCCTTCACTCGATTTTGTGGATACGGCGGGGATCCTCAGTATCTAGTGACATGTCGAAGGGCACGAGCTCATATGAGGCGGTTTTAATGGAGGCCAGGAGTTCCTACTCGACCGGTTATGTTTCTTCAGTCAATTTGGGGACTTCTCCCACTTAATTTTGGAATTGAGTAAGGAAAATTTCAGGAAAATTTTCTGTTCGCTCTTCTGTTATATCTGCAGCAGCATGAACTTTGATCTTTTTGGTGTTGCTGAGTTGTTTGTTGATCATTTTGCCAGTATGTCTTAGGAGGATACAGATTAACCTTTGGCTTGCCACCGTTGGTGACTGGAGTCTCGTGGTCTCAGTTTTGCCTCTTGTGTGAGAGTCTTATAATGTTCCCTTTCCCATTTCTGAACTTCATGCGGCTCTGTCTCAGTGCCTTGATTGCTCTCCTGGTTGTAATTATATTCATTTAGCCTTTTTACATCTCCTGCCTAAGTCCCTTTCTTTTTTGGTGTCTTTAATAAAATATGGTGTACTTGTGAGTTTCCAGCATGTTGGGGTGTTGCTGCAGTTATCCCTATCCTCAAGCCAGGTAAGGACCACCTACAGGAAACGAATTTTCGGCCAAATTCTCAGACTTCATGTATATAAGGTCTTGGAAAAGATGGTCAGTGCTCAACTTGTATGGCTTTTGGGGATAGGTGACTTCTAATCCCCTGTCGCATATGGTTTTCGTAAAATAAAATCTTCCACTGATGCCCTGCTGTCCTTCAAATCGTCTGTGTTTGAGGATTTGTCTACTATCCAACACCACGTCACGGTATTCATCGATCTGGAGAAGTCACATGACACTGCCTGGCATCATGACGTCTTACTTTCTCTTCATGAGAGTGTTCCTCATAGGCACTAGTCTGTTTTTATTCAGTACTTTTTATCCAACCCTTTTTTTCTCATGCTCTGAGTGGGAGGAGTGCTTTCTAAGCCCGTGCTCTTGAAGATGGGGGTACTGCTGGGTAGTACCCTTAGTGCTAGTCTCTTTGCTGCCATCAACAGTGTAATCAATGTACTTCCAGATGGTGTTTGTGGCTCAGTAGATGTAGATGACCTTTCAATTTTCGTCAATGAATCTAGAATGTCTCTGACAGAAAGTTGCAGCCGGAGCTTAACAGAATTTCTCTGTGGGACGAGTCTCGCGGTTTATGTCTTTCTTTTACAAAGAGACTGGCTTTGTATTTTTATCGTCATAGTGGGGGTTAACTCAGAGCCTGACTTGTGTCTCTTTGGTCAGGAAATATATCGCGTGGAAGAGACTCGATTTCCGGATATTGTATCCGATGGACGACAAGCTTAGGTTCCTCATATTCATTATGTTAAAGCATCTTGTATTAAAAGCCTTGAATCTTATGATGGTTTTGGATCATACCTCTTGGGATGCTGACCGTTTGACCCTCCTCCTTTTGCATAGGTCCTTTATTCTTTCTAAACTTGGAAATGGGTGTAAGATATTCTTCTCTGCATCAAATGGCTGTCTCCAGATGTTATAATCAGTGCATCATTCTGGTGTATGTCTGGCAACTCAAGCATTCATGTCATCCTTAATTTAGAGTTTGTTGGTGGATGCTGATGGCCTTCTTTTGGATTTACGTAACGCGTCATTGATGATGAGGCGTTGATATCGTCTTCACCGCCTTCTGGACTCGGTGCTGTGCCATGATTTCCCAGGATTCCCGAACTTCTATTTATTACACTCGTCCTAATTTCCTGAAGCCCTTTGATTACAGGGTCCATCTGTTATTAGCATCTGTTCCATGACTGGCAGTTTGTCCAGACAGATCCCGAGGGTAGGTTTTAGGCTGCTCCCTCGTGTGGCATTTTGTAGGTCCGTCATTGATAGAAGGACCTCACTTAACTTTCAGGTGTCCCTGTCTCATTTTTAAAAGCAAGCCTTTACTCATGAGGGTTCTGTCCCTGTCTATACTGACGGATCTAAGACTGATACTGGAAACGGCTTTGGTGTCGTCTTCCCTTGCTTTAGTCAGGGCAGTGGCCTCACTGGTATTTCTTCAGTATATATGGTGGAACTGACTGCGGCTTTATATGATCTCCATATCATTTTTACTCTCCTTTAGTCTGATTTGTTGACTTTTAGTGACTGCTGCAGTGTGCTGTCTGCACTGGAGTGCTTTAATTCATCCTATCCATTGGTTTTATCAATATTAAAATAGTTTTTTTTTTCTCCTTGGCGGATGTGGCCATTGTGTGGATTTTTTTTGGTTCCTACCTATGTGAGGGTGTTGAGGAATAAGCGGACTGAATGCTGGTGTTTGCTCTCCTGCATCTGTGAGATACCATCCTCCTGTACATCGACTGCCTGCATTTGATTTGTACTCTTTTATTGATAAAAAGATTCGGCGTTGTTGGCAAGACTGCTGGGATGCGGTGGGGCCTAACAAGATGCATGTAATTCGTGAAGTGAGCTCCTTCACACTCCAATGCTTGTCTCTCTGGTAGGAGGCTGCTTAACCCGAGGCGTCCCGTCAACGTATGGGTACGTCGTGACGTTTTGTCACAGCTACACCCATTGAAATACCGGTACGTTGCGCAATTGCAAGGTTAATAATTAGCACAAATTTCAAATTTCGCGCTTGATTTTGGGTTCGTAGGCGCGGACGACCTTCACCTATCTGCCACCAGGCAGGGACACTCGGCAACCCCAAGTGACCCACGTGCAGCCGCACCTCATTCACTCACCTCTCAGCAGTGAAACATTTTTTTTTTTTTTTAATGCAAGGAAGAAGGAACCAAAGGCCACAGGCCTCCATACTGTTCCTTCCAAGAAAAAGCAAAAACAATACAAAAGAGAGCCAATTCAAGATCCGTTCATTTCGAGATGCCTGGACACACTGCGTTTGAAAGACTGGAGATCATTGGAAGTGGGAAATAAGACAGAGGAAGACAGTTCCAGAGTTGACCAGTTGCATAAATGAAGGACTGGGTGTAACGGTTAACTCTTGCATTAGAAAGTTGGACAGAAACGGGATGAGAGTTTGTTGCTAGACGGGTACTACGTGCCCGTCGTAGAGGTGGAGGGATGCAAGCAGACAGTTCAGAGGAACAGTGACCGTTGAAGTAGCGATAGAAGAGAGATAAAGATGCAACAGTGCGGTGAAGAGACAAATGTTGAAGGGAATCAGTAAGAGGAGGAGAGTTAATGAGACGAAAAGCCTTTGACTCCACAGTATTGGGAAAAGCTGCATGTGGGGAGCCTCCCCACACTTGAGAGTTGTACTCCATACACGGGCGAATAAAACCCGTGTATAAGGTCAACAACTGTGCAGGGGTAAAGAAAGTTCGGAATAAGCTTAGCACACCTAATCACTTGGAAGCAGACCTCACAAGAGATGTAATATGTTCTTTCCAAGACAAATCCCGAGAGAATGAAACCTCAAGCATGTTCAAGGATGATGCAGGACATAACTGTTCATTATTAACCCTTTCGCGCACGGTAAGTTTTATTAAGTTTCATGGCTCATGATTTTACTCCCGCGCGCCCTCCACTGGCAGCACGCGGTACGCAAATTATATGTATTCTTGCCTCACTTTCGCCACCCAAACCTCAAAATGGTGCCCTGAAACTCACATCAACTTATTCGCCGATGTTTGTTCTAGCTGATAAGCCAAAAGAAATACCAGAAAAATACGAAGAAAAGTACACAAGGCCGCCGTGAATAAATATTTTGGAAGGTTGATCTCACTTCCCAACATCGTCGTTCGAGTGTTTTCCATCATAAAGAAAAATGTTATTATAAGTTTTGATAGAGAATTTCATTGGCTTTCTAATGAGGTATGTCCGGTTGTGATGCGATTTGTAGTTTTCGAGAAAATAGCCAAAAACTAAAAGCCACTTTTGTAAAAAAAAAAAAAAAATGTTCAGGGAGGTATACTGCAGAAGTTTTCTCGCATACCTAATGTTTTTATTACATAAGCTTATGTAGAATTTCATAAGCTTTCTCCTGATACCTTTTTGTTTTGATACGCTTCATAGTTTCCGAGTAAATCGCAAAAAACTACAGGGTACTCGCGGACGCGGTGCACTTTCGTCATGCGTGCACAATAACCGCCTACATAACCACAACTTTTCATTAGAGAAATTACATAGTTATGTCCTGTACATATGTAGAATTCACTAATCTTTATCATGGTTCTTACAGGAAATCGATACGTTCAATAAATTTGGAGTAAATGGACGACAAAGATAGAACACTCTTCCTCTCCCACAAGTGAGATAAAAACGCTCAATTTCCCTGCCTCACGAATACTTACATATTTTCGCTCGTTACATTTTATTATTATTTTTTACTCAAATTATACACGAGAAATATCATAAGCTCTTTGATAGTGCTCTCAGTAACTCGACATTTCCACTAGTCTTTTTGCTAAAGCTGAACTTTCTTCCATCTCATATGTGTATATGTAAAAAACAATACTTATTTGTGAAAAAAATATAGAAATGTAGAAACAGGTCAATGTACAAATCAACAAAATATGGATAACTCACTTGCTGCAGAGGTGTTGAGCTGCTGGCAGGAACTTGAAGGAATTGAAGATGAGTTAGGTAGTGTGTGAGTTTTGTGTGTGTTCATGGGTGCATGAGTGTGTGTGTGTGTGTGTGTGTGTGTGTGTGTGTGTGTGTGTGTGTATGTGTGTGTGTGTGGCGTATTCTCTGTTCCTTGCACCACGTTTGCCTAACACATACGATGCACACAATAGATTTCTCCACGAACATTCGCTGCACGACATAGCGACACATATATGACATTATAAACGTCATATATGTGTCGCTGTGTGACGTATTTTCTTGTCTCTGATCATTACGTAACTTTCCGATGTCAGTCAGTGCACGCAATATTTCTCGGTGAACACTCGCTGCACTATTTTATACGTATATTTCACACTGAACCATATGCAATATAAAACACTATCACATGATTCCATCCCAGCCTCTTCTGTTATTCCCTTCCATACTGTATTGTGTAAGATACCGCCTGTTCCCTTAGCAACTAATCCATATTTCTATGTTATCTCTATGGCATGACATAATGCCTGCTATGATAGGTCAGTTATTTCACTAATCCAGGCACTATATGTTTCACAGATGTAAGTAATGGCTTCACTATAAGAGTAAAAAATACATCATTTTACGGGCAGGGTGAGTGGAAACCCCGCTATAACAAACCAGACTCTGCCTCTAGGCCTAACAGCTGATAAACGGGCCCCAATGCTTTACAAACAATATATCTATGTTCAATAGACACAATCACTTCACAGTATAGTAAAGAAAATTATAGTCACAATATTTCAATAATGGCTTCAGAATCGGGTGGGAGGGCGGAAAATGGCAGATTTAAAGGGACAACACATCACAGCACGACCTTGCTGTCCGGCTGCTAGTGGAGCACTGAGATTCTATCACTACGTACAGGCACATAAGAGTCATTGCAGTGTTGTCAAAGTCTTACCTCGGGAGAGACAGTGGCTGCTAGAATGCTACAAAATTTGACGCAAATCGACCGAAAACTTATGTGTGTGTGTGTGTTTTCACACGATTTGCGGTCCTGTGCTTTTGCACACCACACCACATGTAACGCAAATCGCGGAACCGTGCGCGAAAGGGTTAAACATTAATGCGTAATCCTGAGAAAGATTTTGTCGGGTTGATAAGTGTAAGAACTGAGTTTTTTTATGCATTAAAAATAACAAGATTATTTTTACCCCAATCAGAGATACGAGCCAAGTCAGACATTAGGTGCGCCATAGTCTCATCCCTTTTTTGTTCAAGTAACTGCTGAGATGGACGTTGCGGAAACCGAATGGAAAGGTGAAGGGTGGAATCATCAGCATATGAGTGGATAGGGTTAGAAGTACAGATTAGAAGGTCATTGATGAATAAAAGGAAGACAGTTGGTGATAGGACAGAGCCCTGAGGAACACTACTGGTGATAGGTCTAGGAGAAGAACGATGGCTGTCTACAACAGCGGCTATAGAACGACCAGAAAGGAAGCTAGAGATGAAGGCACAGATAGAAGGATAGAACCCGTAGGAGGGGAGTCTGGAAATTAAAGATTTATGCCAGGCTCGATCGAAAGCCTTTCAGATGTCAAGTGCAATGCCAAAGCTTTCGCCAAAGTCCCGAAAGGAGGATGACCAGGAGTCAGAAAGGTAGGTGAGAAGATGGCCAGTGGAGCGTCCCTGACGGAACCCATACTGATGATCAGAAAGAAGGTTGTGACAGGAAAGATGCTTTAAAATTTTTCTGTTAAGGATTGACTCGAAAACTTTTGAGACACAGGATGTTAAAGGAATTGGACGATAGTTAGAGGGTTGGGAATGGTCACCCTTCTTTGGGACTGGCTGAATGAGAGCAAACTTCCAGCAAGAAGGAAAGGTACAAGTTGATAGACAAAGACGAAAGAGTTTACCTAGGCAGGGTGTAAGCAGAGAAGCACAGTTTTTGAGGACAACAGGAGGGACTCCATCAGGCCCATATGCCTTGTTAGTATTGAGGTCAGTCATGGCAGAAAATACATCACCTGAAGAAATTTTAATGTCAGTCAAGAGGAAGTCAGATTGGGGGAAGTAATGGAGGAATAGCACCGGAATCGTCTAAGGTGGAATTGGAGGAGAAAGTCTGAGTGAAGAGATCTGCTTTATCAGTAGAAGAAATAGCTACAGAGCCATCAGAATAGAAAAGAGGAGGGAAGGATGATGAGGTAAAGTTGTTAGAAAAGTTTTTGGCAAGATGCCAGAAGGAGCGAGAAGAATTCGAGTTGGAGATTTTAGAACATTTAGCACGGATGACATTATTTTTTAGCAGAGCGAAGAACAGACTTAGCACGTTTCCGGGCAGAAGTATATAAAAGATGTGATTCAGGGGTGGGTTGGCTTCAGTACCTCTTATAGGCCCTTTCCTTGTTGCGGAGAGCATTAGAACAAGCGTGATTAAACCAAGGCTTTCTTGCATTAGTCAGAGGACATGAGAAAGGAATGTATGCTTCCATGCCCGAGAGAATAACCTCCGTAATGTGCAAGTCACACTCAGATGGCTCCCGGCCGTGGAAGCAATAATCATTCCAAGGAAAATCAAAGAAGTACTGCCTGAGGGCCTCCCAATCTGCAGCTCCAAAGTGCCACAGGCGGCGTTTCTTTGGAGGGTCCACAGGCCGTACCGGAGCGATAGGACAGGTTAAGGTAATAAGGTTATGATCGGAGGAGCCCAACGGAGAGAAAATATTAACAGTGTAAGCAGAAGGATTAGTTGTTAGGAAAAGGTCAAGTATGTTGGAACTCTCTCCAGGGCGGTAAGGGATACGGGTAGGGTGCTGTACAAGCTGCTCTAGGTCATTAAGGAAAGAAAAGATGTAGGCTTGTTCACCATGTGGATCAATGAAAGAAGAGGAGAGCCGATGGTGGTGGTGAACATTGAAATCTCCTAGAATGGAAATTTCAGAGAAAGGAGAAATGGATAGAATGTGTTCCATCGTAGAAGTAAGATAGTCAAAGAATTTTTGATAGTAGAATTAGGAGATAAGTAAACAGCACAGATATATTTAGTCAGAGAATGACAAGAAAGCCGAAGCCAGAGAGTAGAGAATTCAGAAGAATCAAGTTCAGGAACACGAGAGCAAGATAGATCGTTGCGTACATATACGCAACAGCCACCTTTGGCTTTCAAATGAGAATAGAGAAAGTAGTAGGATACAGAAAAGGGTTTGCTTTCAGTTGCCTCAGACAGCTGAGGCTCAGAGAGAAAGAGAAGGTGACGTTTAGAGAAGAAGATGTGGTATTCAACGGAGCGAAAGTTAAAGGAAAGGCCGCGAATGTTACAGAAATGATGAAGGAGTGAGTCAGACAGTGGTTCCAGGCAGCTCTGTGAGTCGTCACCGGGAGAGGGGCGGATATGGCACGCCAAGGTCTCTCAGCGCAGGAAATACAAGCCGCCCTGGACGCCTCCACGGGCGACAGTGATTCGCCCCTCGATGTCGAGGTGGCTGACAAAGACTACATCCAGCCAGAGGAGGAGGAAAGTAGTAGTAGTGATGAGGAGGTCCTTTCACCAAGGAAGCGGCGCTACGTCACGTATCGCACCACTAGAGAGGGCCAGACAGCACCTGAACATCGTGGTACAACCTCGCTCCAGCCTCTACGTGATGTGGAGGGGGAAAGCGAGGACAGGGACGAGGAGGGAGCCGTGAGATGTGCTGCCAGGTGGTACGGCCGCGAGATCATCACCCATCGCGGTCCCAAGAGGACAGCACGTCGTACACTCAGGTATGGGCCTAGTGTCTTGTTTGGGGAGGCCGGAAGAGGTTTGGAGGGAGTGTTTACTGAAAGAGAAAGTGTTGGGGCAGTTAGTGAAAGGGAGAGTGGCGGGAGTGAGTCATTGCGCTCACGTGGTGGTGTGAGGCAGCGGAGTTCATGAGGTGCGGCGGTGAGTGAGCAGGGTGAATCACGTGGTGTGGGGATGGAGCGGGGAGGTGAGGAGAAGCCACTCCCCAGCACGTCTTATGTTCCCCAGTATGCTCACAAATATTCCAGAACTTCCTACCCACAGCCCCCTGATGTTCCCCATGGCCGTAAGGGCAAGGTTAAGGGTAAAGGTCAAGGGAAGAGGAGTGCAAGTGGGGAAGCCCTCCACTCTCCTCCTCCCCAACCTCCCCCACAATCATCTTCCCGCCCCGACGAAGGCGACGATGGGGGCGATGTGACGTGGAATTGGGAGGATGGGAGTGATTTTTCTCCCATCATTCACCCCTTCACTGAGCAGGGACAAGCAGGCTGCACTGCTCCCGGCATTCGCCGCATTCACCGTGGCTCAAGCAGGCTGGAATTTTTTCACATGTTTTTCGGTGAGGCTTTTGTCGAGCAGACTGTAGAACAAACCAACAGGTTTGCAAGCAGCCAGCGGCGTGAGAGTGAAAGATTGGGCACAAGGAGCAGGCATTCGATCATTTACGATTACCCTGTTTCCCTATCAGAGATGTTAATATTTATTTGCCTGGTACTTTTGATGGGTATTTTACGTAAAAACAGAATTCTGTCATGCTGGACTATGGACCCTATCATTCAGACACTGATATTTGGCAAGATCATGAGCTGTAATCGGTTTCAGCAAATTCTAAGCCGCCTCCACTTTTATGATGCTGTTGATCCTGCCAATGTAAATGACACAGACAAGATGAGGCGAATTAGGTTGGTTTTTGATCACATATGACAAACATTCCATTCCTCATTTTATCCCAATAGAGACCTTGTCATAGACGAGAGTCTCGTGTTGTGGAGAGGCAATATTTCTTTTCGCCAGTATATACCCAGCAAATGGCACCGTTTTGGATTCAAGAGCTTTGTTATGTGACTGTAGGACTGGTTATGTGCAAGACATAGTCTTGTACACTGGTGCACAGACAGACATAATAGAAGATCGCAAAATTGGTCTCTCGGGAGCAGTGGTGAAGACAATCATTGAAGAGTACCTTCATCGTGGTCACGTCCTCTACCTCGATAACTGGTACACTAGCCCTCTTCTCGCTCGTTATCTACACCTGCATGACACGGGACTCTGTGGTACAGTACAGGTTAACCGGCGTCACATGGTCAAGGTCGGGAGGAAACTAGAGAAAAATGAGGTGGTATTCTTCAAGGTTAATAACATCTTAGCAACAGTGTGGAACCACAACAGAGAAGTCTGCCTCTTATCGACGGTTCACCGCCCTTTGATCCACTGCAGAGAGTCCGTGGAATACCGCAGTGACAGCAAGCGCCGCATCTGGAAACCTGAGTGTGTGCTGGATTATAACTTCAATCGGCTCGTGGACCAGTCAGACTCCATGATATCGAGTGTTAAGTGCGCCAGGACCACGATGAAGTGGTGAAGTGGTACAAAAAGCTCGTTTTTCACCTGCTCGACATAACTGCCCTAAATTGCCACCACCTGCATGCCATGACAACAGGTGTGAAGGAAACCTTTGAAGGGTTTATCAGGGAGCCTGGCAGGGAAATTATAGCCAAGTATGCTGAGGAGAGAACTCAGCAACGACCCCGCACTGCCCCTACCTCCCATACTCCCTTGAGAATTTCTGGCTGCCACTTTGCCACTCTATCCCTCCACAAACAAACAGACCTAGGCCCCAGCGGAGGTTTCATGTGTGTGGTAATTCCCGAGTGAGACCCAACACTCAAAGAAAAGACACCCGCTATGAGTGCGCAGAGTGTGATATGGGTCTATGCATTCACCCCTGTTTCAGGGAATACCACACAATGATGCAGTTCTGAGATGGTGTGATAGCGATATGACACTCATTTTCAGGAAAATATGAGACATACAGACACCCAGTGTAATTATAAGGCCAGTGAATATGTAAATATTAGTATAAACTCGAAATGGGTATAATATTAGTTGAAAAGTATTATTTTAATGCATAAATGTATTCTAAGCCAAAACATTCCTAGCGAGTGTATAAAGGTGCGATATTCTGACGCTCAGTGTAATTATAAGGCCTGTGAATATGTAAATATTAGTATAAAGTGGAAA
>JAGKTI010018918.1:0-17348 GCA_018397915.1 Birgus latro | reverse complement strand
GAAGAACCCACACCAACGGGCTGAGGAGGACCGGCAAGTTCAAGAAAAGCTGGATGCCGGCATCATAACGCCCTCTACCAGCCCCTGGTCCTCCCCTGTTGTCTTGGTTCGGAAGAAAGACGGCACTCAACACTTCTGCGTCGACTACCGCCGTTTAAACGACATAACTACAAAAGATGCCACTCCTCTCCCCTGAATAGACGACTCCCTAGACTCCCTACACGGCTCCACCTGGTTTTCCACGTTGGACCTCCAGTCAGGGTACTGGCAGGTCCCCATCCACCCCCAGGGATCAAGAGAAAACGGCTTTCTCCACGAGCAATGGGAAACTATATCAATTTAACATTCTCCCCTTTGGGCTATGCAACGCCCCAGCCACCTTCTCCCGCCTCATGGAGTCCGTCCTCAGCGGTCTGACATGGGAAGTCTGCCTGGCGTACCTCGATGACGTGATCGTGTTTACCAAGACATGAGCTGATCAACTGCACCGCCTCCGACAGGTGTTTCAGTGGATACGCCAGGCTGGGTTAAAACTCAAGCCCACTAAATGTGTTCTAGCCACCCGCTCGGTCCCCTTCCTAGGACACATTGTCTCGGGGAAAGGCATCTCTCCAGATCCTGAAAAATTAAAAGCCATCGCCGATCAACCTCTTCCTCAAGACGTGCACCAAGTCCATGCCTTCCTAGGCATTGCGTCATACTACCGACGGTTCATAAAAGGGTTTGCCAACCTTGTGAAACTGCTCCATGACCTCACTAAAAAGGGTGACCCCTTCGTCTGGAGCAACGACCGTGTCGCCGCATTCCACTTCCTAAAGGATAAGCTTGTTTCCTCCCCCATCGTTGCCTTTCCCAACTACGACCTCCCCTTCAGGTTGTATACCGATGTATCCCTGGTAGCCATAGGCGCTGTCCTGGCCCAGGTCCAGGAAGGGCACGAGCACATCATAGCTTGCGCCAGCCGCACCTTAAACCCTGCCGAACACAATTACGCCGCTAACAAACGCGAATGTTTGGGCGTCATCTGGGCCCTTGATTACTTCAGGGCCTACCTATCGGGCACCAGCGTCACCGTCATCACGGACCACCAGTCCCTCCAGTGGCTACGGAAGTCAGCCACCCACAACGCCCAGCTCCTCCGCTGGCGCGAATCACTGGAGGAGTTTGATTACGAGATCGCGTACTGGCCTGGGAAATTACACACCAGCGCCGACGCCCTCTCCCGCCTGCCAGTCCAATCGCTCCTCCCTTAGTCTGATTTGATCCAACACTGGCAAAATCAAGATCGGCCTCCCTGGATTCCCCAGCACCTTTTCGACAAACTTCACATACAAGGGGACCAACTCTTCACGCCTTCAGGCCACATTGTCCTTGACCCGGACTCCGCCATGAGCGTCCTCACTCACCTCCACTCGGACAATGGGATCCACCTGGGTACAAAGAGGCTGACTCAGGTCTTCAACGACCTCTACTGGGCCCCCAACCCCACTACCCTAGCCCAGCGTGTCATCCAGGCATGTCGAGCATACTGCCTAGGGAAAGACATTACCCGTACGGCAGGTCTTACCGGCAAGATCACCGCCCACAAGCCCTGGCAGCTTTTATCCGTCGACGTTGTCGGACCCCTGCCACCCAAGTCCAGCTACTGTTACATCGTCACTTTCGTCGACGTCTATTTAAAGTTCCTTATCGCTTGCCCGACCAAGGAACACACTGCCGTCGCCATAGCGGACGCCCTCATGCGCCATGTCTTCCCCTACTTTGGCGTTTCCCAGGCCATTGACTAATAATGCCCCTGAATTTACGGGGCAAATATGGAAAGAACTGTCCGTCCTGTTCGGGTTCTCCATTTCACACTCCTCCCCCTACTGGCCCCAAGGAAATGGGGTATGTGAGAGGAGCCATCGAACCCTCTTAAACCAGGTTAGGACCCGAATCCAGAGTACCCAGGATCCGGAGTGGCCTGCCCATGTCAAAATCATCCAGTGGGGGATGAACACCTGTCCCCACGACGATGGCATCACCCCCCACGAACGGGTATTCGGAGAGGCGCCCCTCCTCCTCCCTCTCCGACAACATCTCCAACCCCCCGCTCCTTCCTCCCTCAAGGACCCCCTATATCACCTGAAGTGTCGCCAACAACACCTGCGAGGACACCAGGACGCTCAGACGGATTCCTCCCCTACTAACCCATACAAACCAGGTGACGAGGTTTTCGTGGCCTGTTCGCCCACCCCTAGTAAGGTTGCCCCTCGCTTTATGGGGCCATACACGGTCGGGGCCATACACGGTCAAGAAAGTTCCCAACCCCTTCCAAGTCGTCATCGACTACCACGGGACACCCCGCACCAACAGGAATCGCCACGTCCGGGACTCCACAGGGCCTTCCGCACCCACCCCAACCACAAGAGCCGGTCCAACACCACCCGCTCCCCAGGAAGAGCCCTTTGTATATTATTCCTCTCCCTCCCCTTCCACCCCGGCTTCCACCACCACACGAGACCCCTACACCCCACCCGCGCACCACACTAACCTCCCCGCCGCGCTCCCCCGCCGTGCCGCCACCCACTCCACGTGCTCACCGCACACCTGCCGGAAATACCACGCCGGCCTCCCCACGCTCCGCGCCCAGCTCAACCCCCACCCCGCCAACCACCCATACCACGCTACCCCGCACTCCGCCCGCCCCCACCCCGCCTTCCCTTTCCTCGTTGCCACCCACTCCTCAACTAACCACAACCACGACCCGTTCCCGGCGCATTTTACGCCCACCAGCTCACTACACTTTAACCCCTACGCCCACCCATTCACCCAGTAGCGACCAACCACCCACCCCACCTTCCAACACCACCCCAATAACCCTCCCCTACTCCACACCTCGTGTGGAAGAACCCACCCCGCTCCATTCCCAGGGGAACACCGCACCCACACTCCACCGGCAATATAAGCCGCACCAGGCTGCCTCTAGCCAGCATTCGCTTAAAGGACACCACTGCCACCACCACCATGCGTGTCACAAGAGTCACCTGGATTCCCACCTTCGGGCGAAACCTACGTGTGAGGAGCACGCGACACCTACTACACCTCCTCCGGCAGGCGAACCACCCTTCCACCCTACGGGTCGCCTACGCGCCCCAACTCAACACCAACGTGGCCTCTGACCACTGGACGTCCTTCCTCAGCCACCTCAACCCTGTCCACTGGGCGGCCAACGCTCACCTGTACCACCTCCAGTCACGGGGTCGTGACTCCATCACCAAGGAGGGTGGTGAAATACAGGAGTTAGGGGTTGGGGCTGCCAACCTCACGGCGACCGGGGCAGACGACACCAGCTTCCCCAACCCCCCCCAGATCACCGGGGGATTACCGTCAACACAGCGTGGCTGGGAACAGGAACGGCCTACCTGTTTAACTTCTCGGCGCCCCTCTTGTGCCCAGGTGGTGGCTCGGAAAGGTAGCAGTCGCCAGCACCTTGTCTCCAGCCGGAGCACAGCTCATCAGGTAAGGGGTGGAGTTTACAACTCCACACAACACCACGGTACCGGCCATAGTCGTATCGGGTATGGGGCAGAACCGGCAATAGTCCGTTCCCCAGTTGTTTCCCCGCCACAAGGCCGTGACACGAAGGCCTGTCGGTCAGGCAGGACTGGCCAGCAGTCATCCGTCTCCTGTCGGCGTTCCCCCCAGAGCGGCATCGCAGTACCGGCCACGAGCCGTACTGGGCATGAGGCAGGATCGGCCATAGTCCGTCCCTCGGCTGCTAGTGACCCTAGCTCATCGGCACAGACCATAGCCGTCCCAGAGCTCACCTCCTGTGCCCTCTTGACGTCGGCCACAAGTCATGTCGGGCCAGAGGTAAGGCAGGCCACAAGCCGCCAGGAAGCTATCCTCCCGGCCACTCAGGCGTCGGCCACAAGTCACGCCAGGCCCAACAAAGTGCAGGCCACAAGCCGCCAGGAAACTATCCTTCCCTGTGCCCTCTCGGCGTCGGCCACAAGTCATGCCAGGCCCAACAAAGTGTAGGCCACAAGCCGCCAGGAAGCTATCCTCCCGGTCACTCAGGCGTCGGCCACAAGTCATGCCAGGCCCAACAAAGAGCAGGCCACAAGCCGCCAGGAAACTATCCTTCCTGGTACCCATCAGACGTCGGCCACAAGTCAGGTCGGGTCAGGAGCAAAGCCGGCCACAGTCCGCTTCTCCCCTACAGGAGAAGCAGCAGTTGGAGAGGACCCTACACCCGAGGCGTGGCAAGGTCTTACCCAAGACCTTGGTTCCCTACGACTCCACCGGGGTGACCAGCTGCCAGACCAGAGCCCCCACAGACCTTGCAGCAGACAACGGGCCCCGTCCACTACTCCCCCGGCCCGAGCTTCCCGTGAGGCGACCCTGACAGTGACGCTGCCCTCGAGCAGTTGCTGCAGCCTTGCCACCCCGGGTTCCAGTCCCCTCGGTCCCCTGTTGCCCCAGGAGTTGCCCCGAACACCAGGGCACGACCTACCGGTGGGCGAGGTCTCCCGAAGGCGCTCCCAGACCCGACGTCAGGCCCGGCTCCTGGCCCTCTTCGGGCCGAGCCCTTAGCCCCACGGCCACGTGTGGGGCCCTGCCCAGGAACGCGCCACTCCGCCCCTGTTTCCTTCCTGACGGAGGAATCAACCTGGGCCCACCAGTGTTAACCAAGTGAGTGGACTATCTATATATGTGTGTGTACCCTTAAACTCAGTTATAGTGTGCATTGACAGATATCTCACGAGTGATCCCCTACAGTGTATCCTCAAAGTGAAGTGACCAGGAACCCCGAATAAGACTGGACATCCCGATAGATAGAACGTGGCCTGACCTATATCTTAAAGGTAGAGTCCCGCCGCCCTGGACAGTCTTTGTGATAATCAGGAAATACCCATTGTGTCGTTGTGCCTTGCGTTGGTGTTTACGCTCTCCCACCCCTGTGTTCAGTTAAACATTCACCCAGCCCTTTGTCCCAACGTGCTTAACCGGGCATACTAAAATACCACAGTTCCCCTTGCTAATGATCTTTACGGACAACCCTACCTGAGATGGACTTCCGGCCACCACGTACCTGAAATACAGGTGTAACGTAACTTATATATTTATGTAGTGCCATCCAGTGCTATATGGGTTTTAGAGATTGTAGTAAAATCATTCCTGTGTCCGGAAATATAAATGTGTTGTATGTACCATGAGTGTCGGATTGATAGTACCATACCTGAACAAGAAGGTATAGTGACAGACAGCAATTGTATTCAGTGTTCACTTACCCCCGGCCAACCCATTGTAATATCTGTGATGTATTGTTGTTCTCTGTTCAATATCTAGAATACATGTGTAATATTTACTGCCTTGTTTTTGTGTCCAGTCCTACTCTTAGGAGTTACCTCCCGGTCTAGAATAGGGACCCGCTTTAGCCTGCGTATTTGAGGGTGAGAAACCGTCCCACAAATACGTAGCACAACAGAAAGGGTTATCCAAGGAGGAGAATCTGAAATATTTATTAAAAGAAACTAAAAGTGAGGAGGACACAGAGATTCAGGGGAAAGTGATTTTGAGAGTGACTGGGGTGAGGAGGAGAGAAAGAGTAAGGAGATGGAGAGCTAATCCTTCCCCCAGGCGACATGATAATCCTCCCTCCATGGTCAAGGCCACCTCCATTATCGCCACCACTACCACCACTGGTACCACCGCTACCATCATCAGAACGGAGACAGCTGCCTCCTATTGTTCCGGAAGCATTACAACACTGCTAGAGGATGTGAGTCATCAGTTTATTTGCATAGTTTTTATACTATGTATATAATCTATCTATCTATTGCCAGACGCCTCAATCCCGAACGGGGTGGCCACAAACAAATCGCCTCCATGTCACTCTGTCCCCTGCCATTTCACTACCACGCTCCCAACTCACACACCCCTCTCTCATATACCTCTCCACTCCATCCCTCCATCTCATCCTCGGCCTCCCCCTCCCTCTCGCCCCCTCCACCTCACTCACATACACTCTCCTCGTCAATCTTTCACTCTCCATCCTCTCCACATGCCCAGACCACCTTAACGTGTTTCTCCTAACGCTTCCCATCACATCCTCAACCACACAACAACGCTCCTTCACTTCCTCATTTGTTAGTCTGTCTCTCCATGTGACTCCACATGCTCCTCTCAAATAACTCATTTCCACTGCTCTCACTCTTGACTTCTGTCCTTCCAACAGGGTCCAAGCTTCACTTCCATATGTCAGAGTTAGTATCAAAATACTGTCATGTAACAACTTTTTCACTTCCATGCTCACCTCCCTGTTTCTTATCACTGCATTCAACGAACCAGCAACCTTCCTTCCCTGCTGTACCCTTTCAAGCACTTCACCCTCCAGACTACCATCCTTACTCATCACACTGCCCAAGTACTTAAATTCACTCACATTCTCCATATCCTTCCCAACCAATCTCACTGTACACTCACTGGCTTCACTTCTCTCAAAGACCATCACTTTACTCTTCCCCACATTCACCTTTAGATTCCGTTTCTTACACACTCTCCCAAACTCATCTACCAAGCCTTCCAGCTCCCCTTCGTCTTCACTCAACAACACAGTATCATCTGCAAACAACAGTACAAGGAGTTTCCACACACTGCCCTCTCTCACTAGGGCCACTCCAACATCCACTGCCCGACCTTGTATCTCTTTTATAACCCCATCCATATACAGATTGAACAACCATGGAGACATGACACATCCTTGTTTCAATCCAACCTTCAAATGGAAAGATTCACTCAGTTTGCCATCCACATGCACTGCAGCCTTAGCACCCTCATACATACTCTTCACTGCCTTCAACAACTTCCCATCCACTCCATATATTCTTAATACCTTCCACAAACCTTGTCTATCCACCCTGTCATATGCTTTCTCCAGATCCATGAAGGCTGCATACAACTTCTTGCCCTTCTCTAGAAACTTTTCCACTAAGGATCTAAGAATGAATATCTGGTCTACACAACCTCTTCCCTTCCTAAAACCTCCTTGTTCTTCTCCAACTAATTCCTCAGTAATTTCCCTAACTCTGTCAATCAGTATCCTACCATATATTT
The DNA here is from genome assembly GCA_018397915.1 of Birgus latro. Classification (NCBI taxonomy): domain Eukaryota; kingdom Metazoa; phylum Arthropoda; class Malacostraca; order Decapoda; family Coenobitidae; genus Birgus; species Birgus latro. Next base: position 10,247 of record JAGKTI010018918.1, on the reverse strand, counting down.
TTCCTATTACACTGAGAAGGCAAATGCCCCTATGATTACCACACACTGCTTTTTCCCCTTTTTTCTTTGTACAGAGGGATAATTATACCTGACTTCCAATCCTCTGGGACTCTACCCTCCTCCCAAGCCAATCTGCACACCTTCCACATCCATTCTATTACTATCTCTCCCCCATGCTTCAGCATTTCACCACACACTCCATCAATTCCTGGGGCTTTCCCCATTTTAACTTTCTTCATTGCTTCCACCACTTCCATCTTGGTGATTTCTTCCTCTCTTCTCACAACCCTCCTTCTCCCTGCCATTCCCCAGCCACTTATACTTGCATTACTTTCATTCTCTATGTTCAACAGTTCATTAAAGTGTTCTCTCCATCTGTTTACTTTTTCTCCCTTCTCCACTAGTAATCTACCATTTTTATCTTTCACACCCCCACTGACTTCGTTGGCACCCTGTCTAGCTCTCTTTACCTCCTTCCAGAACATTTTCTTACATTTCCTCCACTTTGCACTCAAATCCCTTCCAAACTCCTCATCCACTCTCTTCTTACTCTCTCTTACTAATCTTTTCACCTCTCTCCTCCTCACTACATATAACTCTCTCGTCCGTCTTTCAGCTTCTTCGTCACCCCTGTTCCTCATCCACTCATTATATGCTTTCTTCTTTTGTGCCACAGCCTCTCTCACCTCTTCAGTCCACCATGCTGTTCCCTGAACCCCCTTTCGTCTTCTCTTCACCCCACACACCACCTCACATGCTGCACAGATTTCTTCTTTGAATACCTTGCACACACCCTACACGTCCCCCATCTGCTGCAATCTATATTTACCCAATCGCTCCTCCAATTCCCTTCTATATTCAGCCTTTATTCCATCCTCTTGTAACTTTTCTACCCTCCTTGTAACACTTACTTCCTCCTGTCTTTCCCTTCTTCTCTTCCTCCATCTTGTTTGGACTCTGATTCTGGCCACCACCAAGTGGTGGTCAGAAAGTCCACTCCCCCAGCCTCTATATACTCTTGCATCCATTATACATCTTCTCATCCTTTCATCCACACACACATAGTCAATCATTGCCTTCCGTTCAATCATTCCCCGGTCCTCTCTTCTCACCACTCGCCATGTATACCTATGGATCATTTTGTGCCTGAAGAGGGTATTAACTACCACCAACCCCCTCCCAGCACAAATGTCCACTAAAGCACTGCCATTCTCATCCATCTCAGCAGGCACACCCCACTCACCAACCACTCCATCCACCTTCTCATTCCCTACTTTTCCATTCATATCTCCAATCAGAAACACTCTCTCATTCCTTTCAAACTTTTCCAAGCAGGCTTCCACATTTGTCCAAAACTCTTCTCTCACTCTACTTACACGATCTTGCGTTGGCGCATACACGCACACAATTGCCCACATTTGTAGTCCAACTTTCACTCTTACCCACACAATCCTTGACCCAACTGATCCATACTCTCTTACATTCTCCTTCCACCTGTTGCTCACAACAATACACACTCCCTCTTTCGCCCTCTCATTCTCACCCACTCCTGCGCATATACCCCACCCATATTCCCATTCTCTCACACTCTCACCTCGCCATTTAGTTTCAGTTATTCCACATATATCCACTTTCGCACTTTCAAGCACCTGTACAAGCTCTCTCTCTTTCACCTCATCATTCATACCTCTCACATTCCAGGTCGCAATCTTTATCTCGTCCTTTGTCTGTTCCTTTGTCGTCAACTTTTGGTCAGTCCTGGTCCGAGGCTTCCTGTTCGTATTTTTAGTTAGTTGTTTTTACGGGGTGTGTTTGCTATAAATTCTCATAGGATAAATGTGGTGCATTTCATTGCTTTTCTCTCAGATATTTTACTCGGAAAGTATAGGTCGCATCAAAAATCCGAAGAAAGCATGAGCAAGCTGATGATTTTTTATGCATATTTTGTGCGGTGGATGTGGATGTGGTTGTGTACCATTCCCCTTATATATACATATACATAACGGGCATATATACACATAAGGGGAATGGTACAAGAGAGTGTAACAAACAGTTGAGAAGATTAGGAGAAATACACTGAGGTGGTTTGGACATGTGGAGAGAATGGAGAATGAAACTCTGACTAAGAGGGTGTATGAAGGTGGGGTGGTGGGAGAGAGAGGGAGGGGAAGGCTGAGATTGAGGTGAAGGGATGGAGTTGAGAGGTATATGAGGGAGGGGGGAGTGAGCTGGAGGGAAGGTAGGCAAATGGTGGGTGACAGAATGACTTGGAGGCGTTTTGTCTGCGGCCAACCTTTGCGGGATTAGGGTGTCAGGTTATAGATAGATAGATAGATAGACTTTTGTAAAGCACAATAAACTTTGTGTGCAAATTATTTTGGGAAAAGTTTGGAAACACAAACATACTCAGCTTACAGGCACGAGCTTCCGTGCTGTTACCACGCCCAACCTGTCCTGGCTTTTCAGAATTCATTCTCTCAATATCAATAAGGGTTACAACAATTTCTATTATATCAAGGGCTTCCTTAACCTTTGGGCTACAAAACTGTAAATTATTTATATACATATTTGTTACAGTCTCAATAACAACATACAAAATATTAAACAAATCAGACATTTTTAGGCATTTTTTTTTTTCAATTTATTCGAAAACTACTGGGCATATCAAAATGCCCTGGTGCTCATCAGAAAGCTTGTGAAATTTTGCATAAAGACATGTACTTTGCAACTGCACACCCAGTGAAAAGTTTTATGCAGTGATGTTGGGAAGTTATTAGAAGCTAGCTTTCACCTAAATAAGGTTTATTCTCACTTCATTTCAGTACATTTATTCATGTTTTATGTTTGTTTGTTTTCTCTCATAGTATAAACATCAGCAAAGATGATGGGCTACTATTTATATCGATATAAGCATTTTCCAAAGGCAAATTTGGCCTTAGATTTTTGTCGCTTTCCACGCGAGCGGAGGCAGCCTAAGCAGGGTTTTGGTTTTGTGCCTGGCTCGGAAACTATCTATCTATCTATTGCCAGACACCATAATCTCGTAAGGGGTGGCCATATGACTTTGAGTTATTTATTTTACGGGGAGGGGCACTAACCCTCCACCAACCCACTTGCTGACACGTAGGGAACACATATGGTTTGGTTATATGGTTACCACCCAGCATTGTAAATGGTTTCTTGACTTACAGGAAACCATTTGGCTTGTCATTTAATGTAAAGCCACCTGCAAAGGGAAGAAAAGCAGAAAGAAGTGACAGGAAAGATGGGAGAAATATGAAGAGAGGAGGGCAGGCACAGAAAAAGAATGATAAAGGTTAAGGAAGACGTAGGCAGCACTACATCAAGTGAGTGGATGATGGTTGCCGGCTCGGAAACTTATTGGAAATTATGGTGCGCAAGAAGGTTAACTGAAGACAAGAAGCAACACACCCCATCAGTGGCTCTCAGAAGTCAAGAAGCAACACACCCTATCTAGGGTGGTTCCTCCTACCACCAAAGAAATTGTTTGGGCAGTGTCAGCTAAATACCTCCCAACTGACTGAGTGAAAAATGGATTTTTATCTTGCAATACATGTTCTATTTTCTGCATCTGTCATTTAATAAGTGAAAAAGGATCTTCATCTCACACAGAATGTGTTGTTATCTGTGTGTGTCATTTTGACTGCATGAGGCAGTCCTGAATTCAATGGCACCATAAATTTAGTGCCAAAGGGGAGTACATGGAAAAATTGTTGTGGTCAGGAAACTTCTAAGTTTTGTCAGTCTAAGATGTTAAGCAAACATATTATCAGGTTAAACTGATTTCCCACTAACAAATGAGGTGGATATCCATGACGTAACTTCATTAAAATTGTGGACCGTGTTATGGACCAAATAATATTAGTGTTTATAACTCTTAAAATATCAATGTTCCTTAACCCGCAAACCGCGGGGTTGTGGGAGGTGGTCCTGGCACTTCCCGCCGGGGGTAATTAGCGCTCCGAGTGACTTTCTTAAAATATTTGCCAAAATCAGTTATTTGTCCTAGACTATTATAATTACATATGCATATGGCGCATATCTTCTGCTTCCTCCTGGGATGTTTTTTTAGCACTTGTCGACTACCGTTGGGCTTGTGGAGAATTCTGAAGTTGGGTAACGAAGTCTCCAATTTAAACTTTCCGACAGCCCGTAAAATGAATACCAATGTCTAATGTTATCACTATAAACACTATTCAGTTATTTACAAGTATCCATGCTCCCACAAAAAAACACTGTGAGAGCAATTGAAAATGAGACCATCCCAATCGCGCTAGTTCGCAGCTCGTATTTGGTCATTCCGTATTCATATACACACTCACACTTCACATTCCTATTACTTTATTACACTTATTTATATCTACAGTCATTTACCATTTCCCATATGATGTTTTGTTGGGGTAAAGGTCACAGGGCAATTTAAAATGGCTGCCAAAGTGGCAGAAATGGAGGGGCGCGACGGCGACGTCATTACACCTTCAAGGATGACATTCAACTGATTTAGGTACGTATCTGCGTATAAAAGGGTTCAAAATCAGCAGTTACTGTATATGCTATGAAATAAGTTGTTGGAAATACTGACAATGCATACTAAATTAGGTTTGTCTAGGTGAATATAAATATCACTCAGGCATCTCCCCAAATTTTTTATATAGCCTATATTTATATCCTGAAAGCCCGGGCTAATTAAAAACAACAGAGAAGCACCCAACTAATGGCTCGCGGCTCAAGCCATTGCCACTGAGCGTCACGAAAGTGACAGCCCGCGGTTAAGTGGTTAAAATAATAATGCACCATTATAATAAGTAACAGCATTTGTACAGTAGGTCCTGATGTCACCTTTGACATACAGTTTTCCTTTTAGGTCTCCAAAAATCGACAGAACAATTGCCTATAAAATTTCCACCACTATTTATGGAATTAATTTCCCAGTTTCACCAAATCTACAGTACCAGCTGGAAGGAAAAGTAACACATCTCTAATTTAAAATGAGGACTGATTGTACAATCAAGTACTAGTGCTACAAATTAACACAATGGACACAAGCAGAAATTTCTGAGTACCATTTAGGTCAAGAAAGAGGACAGGTACATGAGCTTCCATGCCAGGTGGAGGGTCCCAGTCAGCTGGTGCCCCTGGAATATTGGACCCAGCAGCTGGTACAAGCACTGCATTCCGCTCCTCAGTCAGACTCACCCACTGATCCACCAGAGATTGCTCCCGTTCAGCTTCACTATCATTCTTGTCTCCCTTGTTGATAATTTTCTGAATCTGGAAGAAATTACAGTAACTTTTAAAATGTGTCACTTTCTAAACATGAAGGATGCAGTTCTGAAAACTATGATATACAGTACAGTACTGCAAAAAAATGCAGCAGGCAAAAACTCTGAATCTACTAGAATTTACTGACAGTACAGTGGCAAGCAGGGGTTTCCATCATCTACTCACTCAGTGTAGTGCTATCTATTGATGCATCTACACTCAACAACAACTCAAATGATTTCCTGGAACCTGGGAAGCCATTTACTACACTAAGTGGTAAACCTACAACTGTGTATTCTCTGCAGGCCTAGACAAAAGGGAGTGAGTTGATGGCATTAATGGTCCCCCACCCACTATATTTACTCACTGGCAAAGGTACATAGAACCATGAAGGGTCCATAACGTGGTCAGATCCGTGTGGCCACATGGGATGTAATAGGCAAGAATGAGGAACAAGAGGATGGACGTGGTGAATACTGTACATTCAAGGGCACGAGGTTCGATGTGATGATACTGCATGAACCAAAGATGCAATAGTGTGATATGCGTATGGTTGGGTATGAATGCATATGGAAACTATAAAGATGGAATTATGCTGTTGATGAGTGATGAATGGGAGAGGGGAAAGAAACATTATAAATGTGTCATCTCAAGGTGTATGTGTGTTAGTTCCACTTTGATATGAAACTGGCAATGACTGATGTGTATGCACCTTGCAATCACTGAGGTAAAGCAAGAGAAGAGAGACCAACTAGATGGAGCAACAGGAACAAGTGTTCAGGATTTGGAAGGTAATCATAAGTGACATGAGCTGGAGAGCTGACACTGGTCCTATTACTAATGTAATGTGTCATTATGGTGTGCCCAGAGAGAATGGTAATGGAAGGCAACTGAATGACATGCATCATGAAAGGAGGTTATGTAACAGCAATTATTATTTTAAGCGTAAACATGTACAGGAGACCATCAACATTCACAGATTCAACTTTCGCGGATCTCGCAGATTCGCAGACTGCCCCTCAGTCGAGCCAAGATTCCGTTTGCAGCCCCACAGTGTACCAGCACTCAGTTGCAGGAATCTGTGGAAGTCACCACGTACATGTTTACCCTAACTTAGTACAGCCATAATCAATCAAAACTTATTTTTTATTAAACTCTTTTATACAGTTGGTCTGTTACTATTTGTGATATTTTATGATGCTTTCAGGTCCCAGATATGGTTTATTAGGAACAGTATGTGCAAACTTGCTCACAGGGGGTGATTTGCAGCTGTAGAGGCATTTATGGGGGTGGACACCAAACTTTCACTGGGTCTGCGTCCCCTAACCCCCGCAAATCTGGACGGCCACCTGTATATTTATATACTGTACAGTGTGTATACTGTATGTACATATACTGTGTATACAAATATATATAAATATATATACTGCATATATACAGTAAACCTTGAATAAGCTGAACTTTTAGAAGCCGGAATCTTCAGTTAGCCGAACTCAGGCCGAGACCACATATGAAAGTAGACCGAAATGCAAAAGTAGGGGGAGAAGTGGCGTCAGGCGGACACGCCAGGCGGCCAAGTGGCGCTAGTCTGCTGCATGCTTTTGGAGACGGTAGTTGCGCCATTGTTACTGTCATCTAGTGCTGAGCGGTGCTCTCCTTTTGCCTTCTGCCTTGCCATGGAAGGTTCAAAGCTTAAAAGAACTGATACTGGCACCTCTAGTCGTAAAGGAATGAAGCTAAAAAAAAAAAAAAAAAGTGAGTGTGTGACTTAGTGTTGTGATCATGATTAAAGTTCAGTACTATTATTACTGAAAGTGTTACATTGCAGTCTATTACAGTGATTACATTTCAGTTTAGTTCTTAATATAGAGTGAAATAAATACTGGGTACTGTTTAGAATTTACGTTAAAGTGTGAACTCACCCACCTCCACCAACTCCGTCTCCAAAACAAAACAAACTGCCAACGAATCTACTGCGTGTAACGAAAGGTGTTACACTGCAATCTATTACAGTGATTACATTTAAGTTTAGTTCTTAATACAGAGTGAAATAAATACTGGGTACTGTTTAGAATTTAAGTTAAAGTGTGAACTCAACCACCTCCACCATCTCCGTCTCCAAAACAAAACAAAAACTGCCAACGAATCTACTGTCTCTAACGAAAGGTGTTACACTGCAGTCTATTACAGTGATTACATTAAGTTTAGTTCTTAATGTAGAGTGAAATAAATACTGGGTACTTTTTAGAATTTACATTTAAGTATGAACTCAACCACCTCCACCACCTCCGTCTCCAAAACAAAACAAACTGCCGATGAATCTACTGCCTCTGACGAAAGGCAAATTATGTGCACTGAATTCTTTGTTTTTTGACTTTCTTTATTAATTCATACACTGTATATGCTCCTTTACTTTAGTGTTAAGAAGACAAGTAACAAGTATTGTTATTGCAATTTTGGGGGGTGAAAATCCATCTCCAACACACGCTGCCGACGGTCTGTGCCCCCTCTGTGAATGATTTTCTACCAATTAACCACTACAGTACTGTGACGTCTATTTCTACTTTATTTACGCTTCCTCCAGCCGATTTTACGGCACTCAGGACTGGACTCACAAACTGAAGGGGCTAACAAAGGCTGTACCAACCCCGTGCATTTCCACAGATCCAACCTACACTGACTAAAATTGTTTGGTGGCAGCAAGAACAAAATGAAAATACACCCAGCACTGAAGGGGTTAAATGTAAATGCACTAAATTGTTTCTGGTCATAACTTATTTATATATGCTTCTTTAATTTAGTGTTGAAAGGACAAGTACAGTGCTTTCTCCAATTTTGCGAGAATATGGTCGACAAAAACCCTCGAAAAATCAAAATTCGCAAAATTCAAACAATTAAATATATGAAATAAAGGCAAATTGGTCGCCATCGCCCCAAGGTAAGCACTTTTTCCCACTCTTTCTGCCGACTCTACCTCTTAATTTTACGATGATAAATGAAACAAACACGAACTGATGTACTGTACAGTGATATTAATGAGAAAACATCATAGGTCAGAAACATTAAAAAAAAAAAAATGCATTTACACTGATGTGAAGATTGGCTTGGTGTACAGCACTCGTGGCGGGGCAAGGTTTGGTTACTGTAGCCCCGCGGGGCCTAAGTCATCACTATCACTGTTGGCAGATATTTCCACATGTTGCTGTGTTTTTTCTGCCTCTCTCATGAATCCCTCGAAGTCAGAATCGTCACTGGGGTCATCAGAATGAAAAAGGTTAGGGATGCTAGGATAGCTGGCTGCTTGGGGAGGGGTGGCAGGATGGCTGGTCGATGGGGCAGGGTCTCTTGGGGTTCTCATTAATTTTGTGATTAGAGACTGCTTCCTCTTGTTAACCCCATCTCTGTGTAGGTCAGCATAAAAACGTAGGGCCCTGTCAACACCGTGGCATGCTTGCTGAGCCCTAAATTGTCACATTCGTTGTTCACGATGGTTTTTTTCAGCTGGTCAATGACGGCGAGAATATTGGCCAGGTTATGCATCGTTAATTCTCGGCCGCTTTGCTTTTATGCTGACCTTCACAGAGATGGGGTTAACAAGAGGAAGCAGTCTCTAATCACAAAATTCAAGAGAACCCCAAGAGACCCTGCCCCATCGACCAGCCGTCCTGCCACCCCTCCCCAAGCAGCCAGCGATCCTAGCATCCCTAACCTTTTTCATTCGATGACCCCAGTGACAATTCTGACTTCGAGGGATTCATGAGAGGGGCAGAAAAAACACAGCAAGATGTGGAAATATCTGCCGACAGTAATATTGATGACGTAGGCCCCATGGGGCCACAGTAGCCAAGCCTCACCCCACCACCAGTCCCATAAACCACACCAGTCTTCACATCAGTGTAAATGCATTTTTTAAAAAATGTTTCTTACCTATGATGTTTTCTTATTAATATTACTGTACAGTACATCAGTTCATGCTTGTTTCATTTATGATTGTAAAATTAAGAGGTAGAGTCGACAGAAAGAGTGGGAAAAAGTGCTTACCTTGGGGTGAAGCCGACCATTCTGTAGTCAGCACTGCCTCACTAGCCACTGAACCTGATGTGTTTAAACCCCTTCCTTTTGAGGAACTGGCATAGCCACCCATTCGATGCCTTGAAAGGTTTTGTTGGAGGATTAATGGCTTTTTTAAGGCACGTGTGATAGAATATCTTTGCCTGCTCCCTTATATGGCACCCATCTAATGCAACCCCTTCCTTTTCCTTTCTTTGAATGTAGTGAGCAAGATATCTTTCCATTTTTATTAGCACTTCTTTGTTGTCCACCAGCATTCTACCATCAAATTGAGCACCTCCATAGTTATTCGCTGCTTGCTTGATTTGTTCACTGTTCTTTAAAATCATTATCACTATCGATTCACCAACACCAAACTCCTGACCAATAGCAGAATTACCTTCACCTGCTTTTTCCTTTCAATCAATTTCAGTTTGGTCTCCAAAATTATTTTCTTGTTCTTCTTACCCGTTGGCGCCATGATAACACTCGTGCAAGGTTAGACTGCTGGGGTATTGCGAGGAGCACCATGAAATTGTGAGGATTAGTGACCTTGGTTGGAAACAGCTGCAAACAAACTTGGCGGGGCGGCAGACCACTGAACTAGGAGGCTCAGTACGCCCAAAGAATCATAACGTCATTGCTCGGGGTGGCAAAGTAGTGCAGGAAGACGACTCTCCCACCACTTGACCTCGCAAAGTGTGTGATCAGTCGCAAAGTTCATAAATGTTAAAAAATACGTGACTTTTGGAACTGCCTCGCAAAATTGGTGAATCGCAAAGTTAAAGTTCGCAAAGTTGAAGGATGTACTGTAACAGGTATTGTCTTAGCAATTTTGGGGGGTGAAAATTCGGTAAGCCAGAAAAATCGGTAATTCGAACCAGGGTAGAACCCCATATAGTTCGGCTTATGAA
>JAGKTI010018917.1:0-17349 GCA_018397915.1 Birgus latro | reverse complement strand
ATATGCCCCGTATTGTTTTGCGTTTATACCAGAGGAATATACCATGCAGTTTAGTTCACAAAAATACATGCAAATAATCCTTTTTTCTCTCTCTCTCTCTCAGCTTCTAACTTCGCCTTGTTAAAAGAAAAGTATACTCTAAATTATTTAAATACACTAAACTTAAATAGGAAAAAAAAAAAAAAACAGGTATTACTGGGGAAGATGGAGAGCAAGACACTAACTACGAGAGCTTATGTCAGTGAGAAGAACAATAGAAACCTAGTGCCAAAATCCAGCACAAAGCCAGATCATCGGCCACAAGTTATGTATGCTGGTCGGGCCGGAAATACAGACACGGCATTGTGAAGAAATTGGGTCAATGGAAAAAGTACATCAGTGAGGTGGAACTGGGGGACGGAGGCCAATTAAATGCATGCATGGACGGACAGGTGAGACAAACGAGAAATGTGAGTGAGGTGGGGAGAGGGAGGCAGAGGAAGATAGAGGGATGGAGTGGAGAGGTATGAGACCAACAAGAAGTGTACGTGACAAGTAGAACAGGGGTCAAGGAGGGGGAGGCCGAGGATGAGATGGGGGAATGGAGGAGACTAACGAGAATGTGGGTGAATTAGAGAGGGTGGAGTGGAGGGGTAAGACACTAACGAGGAGAGTGAGGTGGAGAGGAGACGGAGGCCGAGGATAAGATAGAGCAATGGAGAGATATGACACCGCCGTCACAAACTTAAATGAACCAGCAGAAAATAAGTAAATATTCTCCACTTACCAGAGCCGCTGTTTTCTAGAGGATACATAGATGCTGCGGACATGGAGGTATGAGGGAATTTGATGGCCATAAGGAAGGAAAATATGACACGAAAACAAGCACTCCCATCACTAAACGTTCACTCCGCCGACATGCCTAAGTACATTTCCGCTAATATCCTTTTATGTTAAAAGTTATTTACCAATTTATCAGTAATTAGAGCCGTAATACATAAACATACAAATTATTTTTAACATTTTGATAGGTGTCCCCAACTCGAAAAACTTAACTGAACTTCTATCCCTTTCATAAACGTAATGTACACTATTATTTATACATACAATATACTTATTACCGTACTAGGTGACCACTTCCTCTTGCCAGAGCGGCATCAACAATAAATCAACTACCCTCGGATCTAAAACCTTATAGGCGCGTATTCTTGACACGTAAGGAAGCTCCTTAGCACCTCTTCTTAAGCTATTTATTTTGCTTTTTACACTCACTGCCCTCATGTTACCTAAATTCTTCGAACATCGCCATACTCTGCATAAATAACGTACAAAATTATACTACTCGGCCTTATCCAGAACTTAATCGCTAAGGAGATGATGGGGATGATGGGAATACGGGCCTGAGGTAGCACTACATCTAATGAGTGGAAGGTGGATGCCATCCGACTGTGGGCAAGGGCTTGCCTATCTCTCGGGAGCAGTGGCCAATCCCAATGACCTCCTACACCATGACCACTTCGGCGCTAACACCCACCGTCCATATTCAAAACATGCCAGGGCTGTCTCAACTTCACACTCATTCAGGACTGGTATATTGGTAATAGCGGAGATACTTTTATTGACATGTCGGCGGGTCTTCCAGTAGATCAGTAAAGAGTGCTTTATGAAATACAAATCCTATGACTGTTCCCTGCCCCAGCCAGGATTTGAATCTGGGTCCATTAGGACTGCAGGCCGCCTCCACCGATTCAGCCAACGCCTCCCCTTTATTACCGAATCCTTTTGAAGATATGTCTTACACCAATTTTTCCTACGGTACAGGTTCTCCAAAGCCTGTATGCATACTCTTACACAGTGTTCAAGAAATGCCAATATTTAACAATAAAAATTAAAAATTGCTAGCATTAATAATCATACTGTGTCAGCCTTGGAGACTGTCATATGCTCTAAGATTTTAAGTGTTAAAATGAATCCGCGTTACCGTGCCGCGCCTACCCACACGAAGCGGTGCGCTCACGCTTTCAAGTACAATATACCACTTACGATGGTGTGAACTTCCACGTAACAATGATGATGATAATAATCCACCCATCAAAGAAATGGCAAATGAATAAAGGACCAAAGCAGGGGAGGAGTTAGAATCAGTGAAGTGGAATTAAATGGATCGCGACAGCCTATGGAATGCATGATTGGATTGCTTAGTTTGGAATGCTAAAGCGGTGTGTGGTGTGGCAAGTAGGTAACAACACAGGAAGGTACGGGCATGGTGGGATGATGAGGTAAAGAGAGCAATGGAGGAAAAGAGGGAGAAGTGGCTAGCGTGGTTACAGGACAAAGTTCAGGTGAAATAATAACTAAGTATACAGAGCAAGAAGCACATAGACTAGTGAAGAGGAAAAAGGAGGTGGTAAATGATCAAGGAAGAAAAATGAATGCAAACTACTCTGAAAACAGGAAGTTCATTCTGAAAAGCGGTGTGGAAATGTAGAAGTGAAAGCGGAAAGAAATGTGATCATACTGAAGGATGTAGGTGGTTGATTATTAACCCATGGGGAGGAAGTAAGAACCAGATGGAAAGAATATTTTGAAAGCCTGATGAATGGGAATAGAGAGAGCAGAGCGCCTGTACACATGATTGGTTTTGGGGGTGTGCAGAGAAGGAAGCAGTGCCAGGAGACGTGACACTCGTACAGGTGAAGAACGCTGTGAAGCGGCTAAAAAATGGGGAAGCAGCTGGGGATGATGAGGTGTAGGCAGAGATGATTAAGTGTAGTGGAGAGCAGAATGAAGCGCTCGTTGTTGATGTGTAAGAAGGCATGGATGAGTGAAACAGTGCGAGCAGAGTGGAAAATGGCTGTGATTGTACCCCTCTACAAAATTAATGGTGAGCGGAGTGCAAGAATTATCGTAGCATAAGTTTATTGAGTGTGCTAGCGAAGGTATAGGGTAGAATTATTATAGAGGAAGTGAGAAGAAGAACACTAGCAACCTAGTGCCAAAATCCAGCACAAAGCCAGATCATCGGCTACAAGTTGTGTACGCTGGTCGGGCCGGAAATAGACACGGCATCGGGAAGGAATTGGGTCAATGGAAAAAGTATGTCATATCACAGATAGGGTTAGTGACGTCAGGAACGGAGTTAGATGTTGGAAAGGCCAATAGAGGTAAGGAAGGACATGATATTATGACAGGAAAAATATGGTGGTTCTCGGAGAAAATCTGAAAGGAGGGGAGGACGTTGGAGGGAAGACAAAAAAGGAAAGGAAATACGTCGATGTACAGTGTAAAGAGGACAATCAAGGAAAATATGACGTATAGAGAGAATGGTATTGCAATGCGTACAGAGGGGAGGATGACCACCAGACATCAAATATGAGTGGGCAAGTCTAAGAGGAAGTGGCTTTAGGAGTGGCAGAGGATGTGTGGATCAAATATTTGCAGTGAGACAGAGAGAAAGCCTGTGAAAACTACCACAAGGTGCTTATGGCATTCATGGATCTGGAAAAAGCATATGACAAAGTGGAGAGAGAAGGATTGTGGAAAGCTTTACACATGTACGGTGTAGATGGTAAGCTGCCATGTGCTGTCGAGAGTTTTTATGATGGTAGTGAGGCATGTGTAATGGTTAATGGGCATCCAAGAGAATGATTCAAGATCGGTGTGGGTGTGCGACAAGGCTGTGTGATGTCCCCATGGTTGTTCTATATATTGACGGGGTGATGAGAGACGTAAAATACAAGTAATGGAGAAGAGGATGGCGTTGGTAATGAATGGAATATCTAAAATTTGTTGTATGCTGATGATGCAGTACTACATGCAAATACCAGACAAGAACTTGATAGGCAAGTGCAGAATTTTGCTGATGTCTGTGAGCGTCGTGCCTTGAGGGTAAACGTGGAAAAGAGTAAAGTGATGGTTACTCAGAGAGAATTGTGCCTCCTAGTGCAATGTTACAGTGAATGGTGAGAGTTCAAATACCTGGGTACACTGATAGAAAAGAGAGGAAAATGTGCAAAAGAAGTGAAAAGTTGAGTGACACAAGGAAGGAAAGTAGCTGGTGCAATGAAGGCCTTAATAAGAAACAGAGGCTTGAGTGTTGCAGTTGCATGAGGCTTACATGAAGGAGTGCTAGTGCCAACTTTAACATATGGATGTGAGACTATGGTGTGCCATGAAAATGAAAAGTCAAGAGTGACAGCAGTGGAGATGGGACTGATGAGGAATGTATGTGAAATAGAGTGGATACGATACAAAATAATGTGATTTGTGAAAGATGTGGAGTGATGAAGTCATTGGACACCAGAATCGAAGAAAGTGTACTGAGATGGTATGATCATGTGGAGAGAATGGATAAAAATATAGTGGTGAAAAAGGTATATCTGAGCGAATTTGAAGAGGGAGGAGACGAGGTAGGACAAGAAGGTGGAGAGATATGGTGGATGAGTGTGTGAGGACGAAGGATTTAGAAGTCAGTGAGGCTAGGGAACTGACAAGAGATCGAGCTGGCTGGATGAATATTGTGAGAAGGGCACGACCGGGGATTTGGCATCCCTTTCTAACGTGACAGTGTCCGGCTTGACTCTTATCGGATACGTTTACTTGAAGCTACAGAACGTGGTGAATGTTTTGGGCGTATCCGACAGAGCCAGGATTTCGGGGGCTTGAATGATCGAGTGAATGGAAATTTGGCCCACTGGACTGGGCAACTTTGGCCTGTCTGGACATTGCTACTCCTCATCCTGCCCTAGGGTGGGAAAGGAGGTCCGGATGATGATGATGATGAATTAATTAAATACAGTATTACTGTATAGTACCGCACAAAGTGATTTTGCATTTACCTCCTTTTGTTCCCTCTCCATCTAGTAACCTGCTCAGCAACATGGCACAATGAGTACAATACTGTGTTTACATAAATTAATTTAAGTCTTTATTATCACATTAAATACAGGAGAACCTTACAATGCTTGATCAACTCTACGGGAGTCGGCGCAATTACTGAACTGCCTCAATACAGCTTGTCTCTCTTTTGTTAACACTGTACTGATGAAATCCAATAAATGAAATATCTTACTTAAGACTACAGTATATCTATCACAACTTTATTCTCATTCATGCAACCAAGTCTCAAAAACGATTGAGTTGCAGATGACAAACCCGTTATTTTGTTACCTTCCACTTTTTTCTCCCACAATAATAAAGCCTGCTCATACATTACAGAAATGCATCTCACTTTCCATCAATTACAGAATGTTCAGTTATCAATATGCTGCACAAATTATAAAATAACAATGTACAGAGACACTGGGTATTTTAGTTAAGGCTGGTTTCATACATGAGATCAAGACCATCAACAACTAACAATTATTTGATTCTTATATTATTTCAAAGGTATACAGCAGCTTCAAATCCATTTCTGATCATAAGTGCAAATACTGTATCACACAGCTAACCTAACAAAGTAATTCACCATGATATAACGACAATAGAATTATACATTACAAAAGATAACGGGCACAAAAAATGTAGTGATCATGTTGGGTAACTCTGTGAAAACTATCTGACACTAAGCAGCTATGCACATTCCCTAAACAGTAAATCTAGTTTTGCAAGGTTCCACTACAACCTCAAATTGGATTAAAAATCAGCATTTGATATTTTGTGATAAAAGGTGACTGTCCAGACATGCCTACAGTAGAGAGTTACCTTCATGTAGGTATGCTGTTTGTTGTCTTTTGTACACATATTCAGAAATGAACTGACTCCACCTTCTGTGCTGCAGAGAAAATAATGGGTATCTAAATTTTCAAGGACACTTGCTTTTGTTATAAATATAAAAAAAGGCAAATGTGAGCAATTAGCCATAAGCCAGTTATATACAGTACAAGAAACTTTTTTTTCCCCCACTTGTCAATAAAGGAGGTTACAGATATGTTCTGTCTGTGCATGGGTAACAAATATGTATGGAATGGTTACAAATTAAACATGAGGCCTACAGGCAACAACTAAGAAGTGCAACACTGACACAATAAAGATTTAACTGAAATTAAATACACTACAAGTTCCCCTATGAGCTGTTCTGATTTACTATAACATTGTTTATCATGAGTTTCCTGGACTGAGCAAATAAATTTTGTTATCATAAAGGTTCAATGCACTGCAAATTACCTGTTTAAATAATACAGTGATTTCCTATGCCTCACTGA
Organism: Birgus latro; assembly: GCA_018397915.1. Classification (NCBI taxonomy): domain Eukaryota; kingdom Metazoa; phylum Arthropoda; class Malacostraca; order Decapoda; family Coenobitidae; genus Birgus; species Birgus latro. The sequence goes on along the minus strand of JAGKTI010018917.1, from coordinate 11,167 downwards.
AGGAACATTTTTCTCACTACTATGGCCAACAGCTGTACTTAACCACTGGTCATAGTGAAGTATACTGATAAAGTAACACAAATTCAAACCACATTTGAGTACATATTCTCAGAGAAATTTACATAAATTAAGTTAAATTTTCCATAAGAAAATCATGCTGACCTTGGACTATCATAACAAAAAAATATTTAGTTTTTCCAGTCTCTCTTAGCAGATTTTCATTTACTATATTACACATATATCCAAAATGCATATACACAAAAACATTCTAAATCTGAACAATTAACAACATTTACATAACAAAAACTACCATACTGTAATGGACAGAAAAGCAGAAACATTTCTCTCCATATAGCATAAATGTTCTCCAACTAATTAGGATTATTCTCTATTCCAGTACCATAAACAGGATTGAAATTTTGAGGATGTTTCTACTTCCAGGTGCTAGCAATACATAAGAATATTCCTCAACTTGCAAATCACCTGGATTACACAATGGCCATGGTGCTGCTTTAAAAAACGATTGTGTAAGCAGGTAAACTGAACCTTCATAACTGCTAAAGTGAAATATTCAGTGACTGATAGAATACTACATAAGTACATGCTGCAGACATGATTCATCAGTGCCATACTTTGAAAATGATAATGTCAACCAGCCTTAACCCTTTCAGTATGATGATTTCTTATTTGCTTTCTGGCAACATCCTGAAACTCTGTTTGGCTTGTGAAAGACCCCTTCATGAAGAATGGATTAATGAAGATTATTTCCAATTCCTATTTAGTACGAGAGTTATCCTCGAAGCTCAAGAAATTCTGGTTGCAGCAAGCAAAAACAAAATAAGCATTATCATACTGAAGTTGCTAAGATGATTCTTCCATCCATCATCCAAGTCTATGTTGCCCCATGAGCAGCGTAGGAACCCGGGGCTACATTCAACCATGAATTATTACACGAGTGTATAGCATATTAAATAAAATTCACATAAATATAACACACTTTACACTGCAATTTATGAGCTATGTACTAATTTTTCATAAAGACTGGATTACCTGACTGAGTGTTACATATCAAAAAATATTATTCAGTTTTCCTTTATTTTTTATTTTATGCTATACCACGTTAATTTGTTATTATCTGCAATGTGTATTCTATGGCTAATACAGAGCTCTCTACATTTTTAAAAATCCATTCTCACATTCTTTTAAACCCATGCATAAAGATGCTACAAGGACTGGATGTATCAATAAACTATGAAATATGTGTTACATCTATAACTCTGCCCACACAGGAATTGTAACATACCAACAATCACAATGAGTAAGGTAACAGTTTCATATATGCCTCACAATACTCTCATACTGCATGCAAGTTTCAAGCCACTCAGTATCTATTTGTAATTATGCATTCAAAGACTGGTATCTGCATACTGATTATATAAATGGCTTCAAAAACACTCACTTGTCTATTTTAAATTAATATTACTGGTATTTATTACTTTACTATAACCAGGTAACAACAGTGCAACTGCACAAACAAATATTACACTGGCAGGAAATTTTCTTCAAAGCTACGAAAAGTTAATGTGTAAAGCTAGAAGACTTTACACACAATCTTTCCTTCCAGTGCAATATGCATGCATCTGCATAATAATGTCCAGCCATAAAAACAAAATTCTTTAATATTCAGTATTACCAAGTATATTTGTAACTAAAGATGAAGTGCAGTGAAGTACGCCTGTAACAATCACAAAATAATTACAGTAACTCTGAGTGGATGTACTGGGAATTGGTAAAAGCTATTTCAATATAACGGATTCAGCTTGTAAACACAGTCTCTGAGGAACTATTGGTCTTGATGCACAGACGATCATCACTGTGAATTAACTTCTTGACAGTGTGTATGCATCAAAATTTAATGTTGGTTTCCATGTCTTCTTTCACAGGCAACAAACTAAACAAAGATCTACATCATCCTCTGGGAGGTACTACCACAAGAGTGGCGTGGAGTAAAAAGTCTGGTAAACTTGCCATCTAAACAAAGGACTTGACCACATTTATACAGTCATACTTTAGGCTGAGATAGATAAATCTCTCTTCTACATTACTAAAATCCATGCCCTGGTGTAAACTGAACCAAATAGCCTAAAATGGCAGCTGGCTCTGGAGAAGGAAAACCCTTGGAAGGAATAACAAAGAACTAGCACCAAGCCATAATATGGTTACATGGCACTATGGCAAAAGGGAATGGGGGAAATGATTATATTAAATGTGTGATGTGAAAAGCAGTCAGAAAAGTGAAAATATTGGAAACAAACAGTGGGGCAGTCACAGAAAGTTGTGGGGGCTGACGTAGCGAGGAGAGGAAGGGGAAAGATGAGAGCCGGTGTTGGAGTGTAGATGACTAATCAAGAAAAAGGTGGACAGTCATAGGGCAGTTACAGTGCTAACAGACAAGCTGAAGGTCATGGCTCATTAAATGACCACAAGTAAGGTGGGTATGGCCCAAACAAAGACGAGCAAGGATAGTCTCCCACCAATGATTAGGGGGGGCTAAGTATGACAGGGAAGAACTGAGGATTTAACACCACGAGGTTTGTTGTGAACTTGCAGGTTCCACGAGGACTGCCAATGTTCACGGAAGAAACAGGTCAGAAGAGGGAAACAACCAAGAGTAGCAATGGGGAAGAGAGAGATCATAGAGGAGAGAGTAGCAGAGCATGCCAACACCCCAACGTCGTGAGGAACTCAGCAGAAGCGAACTGTCTTCTTCTGAAACAGATAGGTGGGACAGCCACTAATGAACTTGGATGACCGAAGGATGAAAAGAAGGCATGGTGTGTAACGAAGTGATCGCACTGATAGAATCGCAGAAGATAACAAAGGTGAGGGAAGAGAATCTGGGAAGAGACTTCAGAGCAAAAAGAATAGCAAACAATTCTGCAGTGAGTACACTTGTAATGGAAGGAAGTGTACTTTGGTTGGAGGAGTCGGGGAACAAAACAGCAAACTCGACACCATGGCAAAATGCAGTGACAAGACATATATTCATGAAAATGGGAGCAAAAAGTATACCATATGGCGGAAGAAGAAACTTAGAAGAAGGGAGAAAAGAAAGGCAAACTACAGCAGGAGGCAGAAGCCAAAGTGGGATGGAAACTAGACAAAGTGGAAGAATAGGAGGAAAGGTGAGCTCAACTGCTTGGAGAAGGGCAAGGGCCTGAAGGGGGAAGGGAATAAGATGGAAGACCGAGTGAAAAGAGCACTGCAGAAGGCTGGGAGGACAGAATAACAATTGTGGGATATTGAAGGAGATGTGCATAGGACCCAATCGTGAGGAAAGAATGATGATAAGAGTAGGGGAGGAATGCCAAATCAGCACAAAGACTTGCAGTGTGAGTTGACCCAAAAGCACTAACAGCTAAATGAAAACCAGCTGTGAAAAGGTGTGAATGGAGGCAGATGAGCAGATATGACAACCTCAACTGAGCTTAGAAAGAATAAGGACAGAGTGAAGACGAAGAAGTGTGACACGATTAGCACCCCATGAAAGATGAGACAGAGTTTGCTGCAAATGAGGACAATGAAGAGTAGAAGATTTCCATCCATCCATCATCCAATCCTATGTTGGCCCACAGAGGAGCGTAGGAGCCCGGGGCAAGGCAAATTTGAGGGAAGAAATATTGCACATTCTAATTTAACAGGTGTTAAATGTGAGGCCAAGAAAAGATGTAGAGAAGTATGGAAGACGGATCTTATATAAGTAGAGAGAAGGCTATGGTATGGTTCACAAATGAGTAAATGTTGCTGCAAAGGACTTATAGACTGAAAAATGTGAACCATGATCAGTAACCCACGTGGAGGCAGCATCAATGGCGGCCTGAAGAAAGGACTGGAGACAGAGAAGATCTGAATCTGCAGCATAAACAGCAAAATCATCAGCATACAGAAAGGCCGAAACAGAAGGGGGGTAGAAAAGAGACTGATATTTATAGCCATAAGAAAATGGGTAGTGGGGATACTTTCAAGTTGGGGAACGGTACGGGAAAGCTGGTGTCTTAGAAGGACATGAAAGGGAAAAAAAATATTAAAGGAAAACTCCAATGCTACCATGCAGACCAAAGGAACGAACACAACAAAGGATATGATACCTCCACAGGAAAACTCTGAATTCAACGGCTGGCTATAGGTGGTAACACATCAGTGGTGCTGGAACTATGTGGCGGTCTGTATCACTGTTCAATGCAATCTATAAAAAATTACATATGCATGCACTGCAAAGGACTTCAAAAACATAAAGTTTATGCATGTGCATCAATAATGTCTCAGATTTACCATAACTATACTGAACACGGCTGATATTTGCTACAACAATTCATCAGCAACCAGCTCTAAATTTCTCATTAAAATGGGCATCCAGATCCAGTAAAGCTGTACTGTCCTAATTTATGCCATTGTTTCAACACAAAGTGGTACTGTACTTCCTCTAAAAATTCTTCAGCACTCAAGTGGTGTGATACAATATGACACATGGACCAAGCTTTCCTAATTACCAGCACCATTAAAGGAACAGGGTTTCAAATCTACAAATTATTTCAAAGCTGACCAAATTTAGGGGTGCTGAATAATTTTTAAGTGGGTGTACATATCAATTACACAGCAGAATCTTGCACAGATATCTGTTATTTACAAAAAGTACCTTACTGAATACGACAGAAGGACGTACTATACTGTGAGTATGAACTTTAGTAAGATAAAGCTTTTTTATTTTTTCTTGTTACTGTCACACAATCAGTTTAGGGGACACCTCTCACAGTGATGGTGTCGTTTCGTTTAATTTTGAAGGCTGCAACATGCTTGCATGCGTCGGCCTTTTTGGATTGGAGCGTGTAGCATTTTATGACCGGATGCCCTTCCTGATGTCTACCAATGACCCTTGGGTGGATTCGATCCTCCGACCCTATGGCCAGAGCGGAGCGCTCTAACCCACTGAGCCACGGCTGATGGTATGAAGATAATTATTTCCCCTGTATATACAAGAAGTCCTTCTTAATCTAAATGTATTAGTTTTGTAGCAGCCACAATAAAACAAAAGATAAGGACTGTACTGAAGAAGATTATGAGTATATTAAGTGAATACTAGAGTATAATGGCAGGTGGAAGTGTTACATCATTAAAGCTCGGTGTGTGTGTGTGTGTGTGTGTAACTCACCGGGTCGGTCAGAATCACTTGATGGTCGTGATCATCAGCTTTTACCCTCCCGGAAAGGAGCTGAGAGCTCATATAGTCCGATCTATGGGCAAGGCTGTGACCTTCACACACGCACACACCCATCCCCTTGCTCAAGGGGGACAGTAACCACCCACTTTGTCAGTGAAACTTTTCGCAACCTGAGCGAGGCTCGAACTCCCGTCTACCAGATGGCAAGCGAGAACGCTACCACTGCGCCAGCGAGCGGTGTGTGTGTGTGTGTGTGTGTGTGTGTGTGTGTGTGTGTGTGTGTGTGTGTGTGTGTGTTTTATAAATGGATATGTAAATTTGTACAAATTTTTCCAAATAACTTATCCAGGATGAAGTATAAATATCCTCTTCTGTACTTTACACAAGTTACAATCTTAGAAGTTAAACTCACTACAGTTTGTTTAAAATTTTGCTGGTTCTGAAAGTTTCCAATATAAATATTACAAATACTTTACAAATAATCATGTGACATTATAAAACACTACTGAAAATGCTAACTAGAAATATAACATCAGAACCAGCCTTCAATTACATTTCATATACCTTTAAAACCAGGTATCACTTGCAATCAATGTATTATAAAGTAGACCCTCACTATAATGGACTAATTGGGAGGAGGCCTCATCCAATAATGCTGAAAATTCGTTACATCTGATGGTCCCCTCAGGCGAGATTTTAAGCCTGTTTGAAAATAAATGAGTACAAGAGCATATTCTGGTATTAAAAAGGAAAAAAAGGCTCATTCTACACTAACCTGACCCATAATTTTGCCCTTCTGCAGTTTATTTCACATCCTTGTCATGGCACTTTTTCATAAAACATAAGTGCATGAACCATTTCATGGACATTGTTATGGCCAATGGAAGTGTGGTGGCTTTGCAGTATCCATTATATCCAACATCCGGTCTATTATCTATCTATTGCCAGACGCCTCAATCCCGAACGGGGTGGCCACAAACAAATCGCCTCCATGTCACGTCACTCTGTCCCCTGCCATTTCACTACCACACTCCCAGCTCACACCCCCCTCTCTCATATACCTCTCCACTCCATCCCTCCATCTCATCCTCGGCCTCCCCCTCCCTCTCGCCCCCTCCACCTCACTCACATACACTCTCCTCGTCAATCTTTCACTCTCCATCCTCTCCACATGCCCAAACCACCTTAATGTGTTTCTCCTAATGCTTCCCATCACGTCCTCAACCACACCACAATGCTCCTTCACTTCCTCATTTGTTAGTCTGTCTCTCCATGTGACTCCACATGCTCCTCTCAAATAACTCATTTCCACTGCTCTCACTCTTGACTTCTGTCCTTCCAACAGGGTCCAAGCTTCACTTCCATATGTCAGAGTTGGTATCTATTAAAGTATGTTAAGTCTACTGTAATTACTTTTTCAAGAACTAGTTTCATGCTCATAAAATATCACTGCATTCCATGTTCATAAAGTCTTAAAGCACAGACACATCCCATTAGTCTGCAGATATCCTTCCTAACTTTATTCTGGATATGCCCAACAATTTTAATTAGCCTAGTAAAGCTCTTCATCTGAAGGATTAGAAACAATCTCCATTAAACCTTTCACTCCAATGACTATTCTTTTGTTTGATTACCATCAAGCATTTTTTTTTTTCAGATCGATAAATCTCTTGGACTGAAGTGATTAAAGATGGGAAAAAAATTATAATAATAATAAAAATAAAGCACCAACAACCTATGCCCTCTTGAAATTAGCTGATTGATTTTAACTATAAATCAAAGTTTATGGCCAAAAGAAGAGTGGATATATACAAGAAATGCATTACGATATTTTTTCTCTGTAACCTGCATTCACTTATAATGTATAATTAAAACCACAAGTAGCATATTAATATTATGTAAGAAATAATACTTTCTTTTTTCAATATACATGTACTTACTGTACCTCAGTCTAAACATGACATCAGTAGTTACCATACAAAAGGACCTCAATCACTAAGATTAATTATGAGACAACCTACAGGGTTAAGCATAATTTTGAATTATCAACTACAAAGAAATAGCATTCAGACGCTAACGCACCAAAGAATTTTGACTTCACACAACAAAGCCTACTTACAAAGCCTTTATCTCTTTCACCTCAATGACTTAAATTTTCTCTAATTCTGACTATCAAACAGTTGATTTTATGTATCTTAGGAAAGACCTCTCATACTGAACAAGTTACTGAAAGCTCTGGCTAACCCCTCAGGCCTGAAAAGTCTCCCCAAAACAATAAAATTACCTGATGACAGCAAGATTCAGAGAGAGAAAAAAAGGTATCATAGAGATGAAGTCATTTCATGAATTCCAAAAGTGAAACACTGTTGTTTAACATAGGCTTGTCTTCAAAATGTGTCAGGACATTACTGTATTCATTTTGTGGGAAATAAAGTACCAAAATCAATCTAGTATGGAAATCATCTAGCTGACAGTAGTCTTTAGTAATAACAGGCAGTAGGTTTCACTCGATCTTGTCAAAATAAATAAATATCACAAATTATGATGCTCAACTGCCTGGGGGGGAAGGGGGATCCAAATCTACAACAAATGGTCTCCTACTGGGAGAAGTCTTGAGTTACTGAGGTTCCAATACATCTATTACATGATATGATCAATTTTCCGACCAAAACCTGGCCCAACGGAGCTTGAATTCAGGATACTCTGCTGGAAAAGATAACATTTCATTTCATTAAATACAAGTGGAGCTCACTGTGACTACAGTGAAAATTACTCATACACTGTTCTGATTTTACCATGTATGAAACTGACTGCATAATACAGCTATTTAAAGTACTTACCTTACACATATCTGCATAATAAAATTATTATTTCATTTCTAGGTACAGTAGTCAGTGATTCTTAAATCAATCATTCAGAAACTCAGTGACACAATTTTTTGTACAAATGCCCTGAAAACTATTTTCTATAAATGTACTGTGTTGCAGAAGTAACAATCTTTAATATCTGAATTTTTAATATCAGACTTAATACAATACAGTTTTTAATGTTTCATAAGATAATCCCCTTTATCTCTTCATGTTACAATAATAAGTACAAACATGAAGTACCTAAAGCTGACATGGTATGCAGACCGTCCTGTACCTGGAACACAAAATAAGCAGACCATGGTGATAGTAATGATGCAGCTATGAATGTGCTGTGATATGGAACAGGGAGTTCCTATATACAGTATATGCCCCACCCAACCCCCCAAAAAATTCTTCTTAAAAAAAAAAAAAAAAATAAAGGAAATGTGCCTGCTTTGTCAGGTTTTACTGCCAAGTACAAACCTATTATAAAGTAACATTTTAATTTTGTAGCTTGATGTGATATTTTTTATAGCTATAATACAGTTAACGCTAATGAAACTGTTTCTCTTTGGGCAAACACTATTAGTAATGTGGCAGAATGATTATCATACAAGGACAAACTTACATGGTATTTTGTGTGTGTACCTGTACAAACCCACCCTTCCCTCTATTCTTCTGCCATAATAGCATAAAAATTTTGTCTTTACACCAGTTTGGTATTAGTAGTAATCAGTTATATATATATATTTTTTTTAAGATGAAGTACTTTGATACTGTATTTTAATACACTATGCTGCATATGTACTGTGGTATTCCTTTAAAATGCTTACAACAACATCCAGATATAAATCATATGGACTATCCATATTTGTTTTAGTAGCTTGTGAGGTCACTCCTAACACACACTACTTATAACTTCATTTGTGATAAATGTTGTGGCAGTACCAGGTAGGTCTCTATAATGACCGACAAGATTTCAAGGAAACACCCTTAGGTCTCTGGAACCATATCTACAGCTTTTAACACCAACATCTACAATCCTGAAGGCCACACAAACAAGTCTTGAGTGCCACTACTGCAAGCCTTGAGGGGCACCCAGTCTTGAGGTATAAGCTAAACCTACAAGGCTTTAGTATAACACCTTCAAGTCATACAGAACCAGAATTACAAGTCTTGTGGGCAATACATAACAAGTCTTCAATGGCCAAAACTACACATCTGGTGGACTACACCTAAGAGTTTAATGGGTCACATCGACAAGCCTTGTGGTTCACACTTACAATTAGGACCTTACCTAGAAGTTTTAAAGGCTAAACCATTAAGTCTTGTGGAACACACCCATAATTCTTGCTGGTCAAACCTACATAATTTTGCAAGTCACACTTACAATTCACTGAGACCATACCTACAAATCTTGCAGGCAATCACACCAACATTTTGAGAGCCATGCCTACAAATCAGACGTCTCTGACATGGAATCTTCAGGGAAATAGAACTGGTCAGCAAGGTCCTCAAGCTCAAGTTCTAATAGCAGCGTCTGAATGGAACCACGCAGCAACTCCAAACGGTGCTCACGCTCCTCAATGAAATCCCAAAGCACCATGTTCTGCAAGGAATTGAAAACATGCAAACACTTAAAAAAAGATCACTCTCTTTCTATATCTTTACCTTTCTCTATCTCACTCTATATCTCTACCTACCTATCTCTCTTTCTCTCTACAGGCAGAACTCTGGAATGTGATGTTCCCATTTTCAACACCCTCTCCCAGTGAAATGAAAATTACTGGGGGTGCAGTTGATCCCTTTTCTTAACTTTGCAGTCAATGGACTGTTTTTTCTTCACTGGCATCATAAGACTGCCTTTATGAAGCTATGTATGGACTGTATTATCTCTGGGATATGAATACTGTATAATTTGGAAGGCTTCAGTTATGATGGGTTTTACACTTATCTCTTTTCTTGTTGGCAATGAGATTTCAATGCCTCACAGCAACGACTCAATCGGCAATGTAGCTGACTTGTGTCTATCACGAAGTCAAGGAAGGACGAGAAATATCCCTCCAAGCTAGACCTTAATAGATCATACAGCCCTGCTAGGGAGATAAATGAGTGCTACCTCTCCCTGCATGGCAGCCACTGTGTGGGGCACGAACTCTTGACCTCAAGGTCTCTAGCCTGACACCTTACCACTGAGCTACCAAGCTCCACACAAAGACAAGGAAAAATATATCAAAGTGGTTTTGCTTGTAAGGTGGAGACAAGATCCAAATGGTATGTACGATGCATTAGTAGGAATGTGAGCTAGGATAAGGATAAGGATGATGACAGGCCAATGTCCATTACATGATCAAAATAATTCCAGCTTGTTTTGTGATTCAATCTTCTGTAACAGGTTACTACTTCTCACCAACTGGTCCCTTCAACCACCAGTGCAAGATACTCTGAGTGAAATACACAGCATGGTAGCACTCACATCGAGGTAGACCTGGATCTCCCCATCTGCATTGAATCGACGTCGCCGCCGGGGAGGTCCAACATCCTTTTTGGTACCATCAGGAAGCGCATGCAAGTAAAAACACTTGTTGCCGAAGGGACACTGACCTTCTCCTTGCTTGAAGTATTTGCATGGCTTGTTACTGAAATGAAGTAAAACTGAACTTGAATTTGATGTCAACATTACCAGTGCTGATAGTGAAAAGCTGTAAATGGAATTCACTACAAAGTATGAGCTAATATTCTACGAGGCACCTACTTAACCCCTTAACCGCAGGTCGTCACTTTCGTGACGGTCAGGTGCAATGGATCATACCGCGAGACGTCACTTGAGTGACTCTGTGTTATTTTTAATTCCCCCGGGCTTTCAGGTGGTGACTTGTATCATCTATCAGCACTGCCAATGTCCAACAATAGTCAGAGCTGTTAATGTCATTAGTACTCCCATCCATTATTGACAATATAGCCATTTTCCCCCATTCTAGACTCCCCTCCCTACCTCCCCTCCACTACCCTCTCGTGTCGTCTGCTCAGCCGCTCTGTGCTAAGTAAATCTTCCCCGGATTTTTCCACTGTTTTCATCCATTTAAATGAGCCCTATGCC